>VMDO01015335.1:9858-51624 GCA_007922755.1 Pedetes capensis | reverse complement strand
TTTTTTGGGAATAGGCACAAATATGGATCTCTTCCAGTCAGTTGGCCAAGTAGCTGTTTTCCAAATCTGTTGGCATAAACATGTTAACACCTCCAGTGCTGCATCTGTTTGTTGAAACATCTCTATTGGTATCCCATCAATTCCTGGAGCCTTGTGTTTCGCCAGTTCTTTCAAGGCAGCTTCCACTTCGTCCTTCAACGCCGTTGGTTCCTCTTCATATGCAACCTCTTGGAATGGTTGGTCATCTACCAATTCGTTCTTGTATAATGACTCTGTGTATTCTTCCCATCTTCTTTTGATGTGTCCTGCATCATTTAATATTTTCCCTGCAGAATCTTTCACTACTGCCACTCAAGGCTTGAATTTTTTCTTCACTTCCTTAAGCTTGAGAAACACAGAGCGTGTTCTTCCCTTTTGGTTTTCTGCCTCCAGCTCCTTGCACATGTCATTATAGTATTAGTTTTTGTCTTCTTGAGCTGCCTTCTGAAATCTTCTGTTTAGTTCCTTAAGTTCATCATGTCTTCCTTTTGCTTTAGCTGCTGGACATTTGAGGGCAAGGTCCAGTGTCTCTTTTGACATGTAATTTGGTTTTTTCTTTTTTTCTTGTCTTTTTAAGAACTTTTTGCTTCCTTCTTGAATGATATCTTTTATGTCATGCCACAACTCTTCTGGTCTCCTATCATTTGTGTCTAATGCATTAAACCTATTTTTGAGATGGTCTCTGAACCCAGGTGGGATATACTCAAGGTCATACCATGGCTCTCGTATACTTGTTCTAATTTTCTTCAGCTTCAGTTTGAACTTGCATATGAGAAGTTGATGGTCTGATCCACAGTCAACACCTGGTCTTGTTTTGACATTTTGTACAGAGCTTTTCCATCGTCTCTTTCCACATATGTAGTCAGTTTTATTCCTGTATGTTCCATCTGGTGAAGTCCATGTGTATAGTCTTCGTTTATGATGTTGAAAAAATGTATTTGCAATGAAAAGGTCATTGGTCTGACAAAATTCTATCACGTGAACTCCAGCTTCTTTTCTGTCACCAAGACCATATTTTCCAACTACTGAGCCTTCTTCTTTGTTTCCAACCTTTGCATTCCAGTCACCAGTGATTATCAGTATGTCTTGATTGCATGTTTGATCTATTTCAGATTGCAGAAACTGATAGAAGTCTTCCCTTTCTTCATTTGTGGCCTTAGTGGTAGGTGCATAAATTTGAATAATAGTCATATTAACTGGCCTTCCTTGTAGGTGTATGGATATTATTCTATTACTGCCAACAGTGTATTTCATGACAGATCTTGAAATGTCTTTTTTGATGATGAATGCAACCCCATTTCTCTTTAGTTTATCATTCCCGGCATAGTAGACCATATGACTGTCTGACTCAAAGTGGCCTATGCCGGTCCATTTTAGCTCACTGATGCCTAGAATGTCAATGTTTATGCGCTCCATTTCTCTTTTAACGATTTCTAATTTTCCTAGATTCATACTACGTACATTCCATGTACCAATTATTAATGGATGTTTACAGTTGTTTCTCCTCATTTTGAGTCGTGCCACATCAGCAAGTTGAGCACCCTGGGGCTTTACTCCATTTCCGTCATCTCGGTAGACTCTACTTGGAAGAGGCAACTCTTCCCCAGTAGTCTTTTGAGTGCCTTCCAACCTGGGGGGCTCATTTTCCGGCACAACATCTGACAGTGTCTCTTTGCTATCCATAGGGTTTTCAATGGCTAGTTGTTTTGGGAGTGGCTCACCAGGTCCTACTCCCTAGTCTGTCTTAGTCTGGAAGCTCAGCTGAAAACCTGTCCACCATGGGTCACCTTGCTCATGTCCGAGGTTACAGTGGCAGAGCTCTCAGCCTCATTGCAACACACAAGCCTCACAGTGCGGCAAACGGACAGACGTGGGGGGGGATATATTAATTAGATTGATTTAATTATTTCACATTGTATTCATAAAGCTAACATCACTTTGTACTCCATAAATATATACCATTATAAGGTGTCAGTTTAAAACTTTGAAAAATGTTGTTTCAGCTGATTTTCTTCTCTGTGTTGTTGTTAGGTGCTGTTGAGTCAGATCCCATTCATAACGACCCCAAGTACAACAGAAGGAAATTCTACCCCACACTGTGCCATGCGCAAGATCTTCTTCTGTTTGAGCCATTGTTACAGTTACCGTGTTTCTTCTCATTTTGAGCCATGCCACATTAGCAAAAGGAGGTCCCATGGGTTTTACTCCATTCCCGTTATTATGGTCAACTCTACTTTGAAGAGACAACTCTTCATTTCTTGAATGCCTTCCAGCCTGTGGATTTCGTTTTCTGGCACTATATTTAACAGTGCTTCTCTGCTGTCATAGGATTTTCAATGACTGTTTCAGGAAGTGGACTGCTGGGTTGTTCTGCCTAGTTTGTTTTAGTCTGGAATCTCAGCTGAAACCTATCCACCACGGATGGCCATGGCTGTGCTGGTATCTGAGATACTAGTGGCATATCTTTCAGCATCATAGCAACAGCAAGCCCTCACAGCACCTGTATTTTCTTTTTTCTTTTCCTTCCTTCTTCCTTCCTTCCTTCCTTCCTTCCTTCCTTCCTTTCTTCCTTTTCCTTTTCTTTTCTGTTTCTCACTTCCTTTCTTCCTTTCTTCCTTCCCTTTTTTTTTTTTTTTTGTGTGTGTGTGTGGTACGTGGGGTTGACCCCAGGGCCTTGCATTTGCATGCTTTGCAAATGCTGTACCACTGAGCTATATCCCCAGTCCAATTTTTAATTTTGAAACAGTCTTGCAAAATTACACAGACTGCCTCTGGTCTCAAATTTGCTGTCTTCCCACTTCCCCCTCTGGAATTCACTGGGATTACAGGGATGAGCCACCACTCATCCAGCAGCACCTGTATTTTCTAAAATTTCTATTATATAATACTTTTATAATCAGATTTTTTTTTGTGGTACTTAGGGGTTGAACCCAGAGCCTCATACATACTTTGCAAGTGTTTTACAACTGGGCTGCACCCCCAGCCCATTTTCAATTTTCTTTCTTTCTTTTTTTTTTAAACAGGTTCTCACGAAGTTATGCAGGCTACCTCTGGCCTTGAATTTACAATCCTCTTGCCTCAGACTGTCAAGTCGCTGGGATGAGAGGCTTGCATCACCATGCCTAGCTAGAAAAAAAAAAAATTAAGAGATTCCTTTAATTCAGTTAAAATTACTTTGGTGGGGATGGATATGGTGGCAACACACCTGTGATCCCAGCACTCAGGAGGTTGAGGCAGGAGGATCATGAGTTTGAGGCCCAGCTGGGCTACATAGTGAGATCTTATCTAAAAAAAAAAAATAATTTTTCGCTTAATTAATTGGCTTCATTTTTCCATTGCTTATGGAAATAAAGATTAATACTCTGTACATTAACAAAACAATCAATGATGGTCAATGAAAAAATTAGTTGAACAGATTTCTTTATTTGTATGGAAAGGTTTGGAATATAGTAGAAACTGAAACTACTTTTTTTAACTGACAAAAATTGTTACAGATGCAATTGCAAATTGTGGTACACCCTGATTCAGTCTGGCAAACTGAAAAAGAGTTATAAAAAATCTGGGTGCCTATAGTGGGCTTTGTGAACTATATGTAGTAGGATTTCCCCCCTACTTCCCTAAGTATGGCTTTTAAATAGGTTAACTTTTTTCAGGCTATTCTATTTGGTTTTCTTTTCTTTTCTTTTGTACTTAGGGGTTGAACCTAGGGCTTTGAACATACTTTAAAAGTACTCTGTCACTGAGCTGCACCCCTAGCCCTTTTTTTTTTTTTTTAATCTTGAGATGTTATTGTTGTTGTTAGGTGCCATCGAGTAGGTATCTGACTCATAGCGACCCTGCCTACAACAGACAAAATACTATTGTCAGTGCTTCTCTTCTGTTGATAGGGTTTTCAGTGGTGGATTGATTTTTGGCAGTAGGTTGCCGGGTCCGTCTCCTAAGCCTACAGACCCTGGTGTTCCCAGGCAGTCTCCCATCAAAGTATTAACCAGGCTCGATCCTGCTTAGCTTCCAAGTTCTGATGGGACTGGATGCCACAGGGATACAGCTGCAGGCAATCTTGAGATAGGGTGTCACTAAATCACACACACTGCCTCTGGCCTGGAACCTGCGATCCTCTTGCTTCCTTCCAATCGCTTTGATTATAGGCGTGAGCCACTGTATCCTGTGGTCTATTTGGTTTTCTTGCAAATTGCATTGATGCCACTCCAAGGAAAAAGGCTCCAAGACTTTTATTTCCTATCATCTGCTGACCTGCCTTTGAATAGTCTGTTGTATTTTTATTTTTTTATTTTTTTGTTTTTCTTGAGACAGGTGTATCACCTTGTATCCCAGGCGGGACTAGAACTCACTAGGTAGACCAGACTAGCCTTGAATTTGTGTTGATCCTCCTGCCTCAGCCTCTTGAGTGCTGGGATTACAAGCATGCACCACCATGCCTACTTAGTCTGTTGTCTTAAGAAGTTTATTTTATTGTCAAAGTTAAAAAGTATGTTTGCAGCCTGTTGTAGTGGCTCACACCTATAATCACAATGACTCAGGAGGTGGAGGCAGGAGGATTGTAAATTCAAGGCCAGGGGCAGCCTGTGCGAGACCCTGCATTAAAATTAAAAAATAAATAAAAAGGGCTAGAGATGCAGCTCAGTGGTAGAGTGCTTGCAAAATATATGCAACATCCTGGGTTCAACCTGTAGTACCACAAAAAAAGTTTGCTTTTAATTTGTCACAATATATTTTAATATTGGAAAGTCCTCACAGACCATAAAAGTCTGTAGATTGAGGTTAAGCATACATCTATTATAAACATAATTTTTATATATAGTTAAATGTCTTTTAAAATGTCCTTTTAAAAAGAGTTTAGATGGGTGGCTGAGACAAATGGATCATGGGTTCCAGGCCAGCATTGCTATATAATGAAATTTTGTCTCAAAAAGAAAGAAAAAAAGGAAAGAAGTTGGGCACTGTGGCTCATGCCTGTAATTCCAGCAACCTAGGAGGCAGAAGCAAGAGGATTGCAAGTTCAAGGCCAGAGGCGGCCTGTGTAACTTAACAAGACCCTAACTCAAAATACAAAGTAAAAACTTGGCTGAAGACGTGGCTCAGGGGTAGAGTGCTTGCAAGAAGCATTCATGAGGCCCTGGGTTTAACCCCTGTGTACTGTGCACAAAACATATATGTGTGTGTGTGTGTGTATGTGTATGTGTGTGTATATATATATTTATATATATATGCATAAATGTGTGTATATATAATATATATGTATATATGTATATATATGTATATGTGTATGTATATAATATATGTATATATGTATATATATGTATATGTGTATGTATATAATATATGTATATATGTATATATAATATATATGTATATATATTTTATATATGTATATATATATATATATGAAGGGCTGGGATTTAGCTCAGTTGGTAGAGCGCTGCTCTGCAGTCTCTGAGGTCCTGAGTTCAATTCCCAGCACCACAAAAATAGGAGAAGGGCCTGGCAATCCACTCCCAAGGCAATCCTGTTACAGTCAGCCATTGAAAACCCTTTGAGGGTCGCTATGAGTTAGATACCAACTTGACAGCACCTAACAACAACAACAATATATATATGTTTGTGTGTGTGTATCTATCTATATATCATCCAAAAGCAACTGTAGCAGTATATATAAAGGGAACTGCCAGAAAATCAAGCCAGATTCAGTAGAGTGTGGAACCAAGGACATCATTGCTGATGTCAGATGGATATTAGCTGAAAGCAGAAAATACCAGAAAAATGTCTATCAGTGCTTTAATGACTATGCAAACGCATTTGACTGTGTGGACCATAATAAATTATGGATAACACTGTGAAGAATGGGAGTACCAGCGCAGTTAATTGTACTCATGAGGAATCTGTATATGGAGCAGGAAGCAGTCATTTGAACAGAACAAAGAAACACTGCCTGGTTTAAAGTTGAGAAAGGTGTGTGTCAGGGGTGTATCCTTTCACTGTACCTCTTCAATCTCTATGCTGAGCAAATAATCCAAGGAGCTGGACTTTAGGAAGAAGAATGCGGCATCATGATTGAAGGAAGACCCATTAACAACCTGAGTTATGTAGATGACACAACTTTGCTTGCTGAAACATTACTGATTAAGATCAAAGAACATAGGCTTCAGTATGGATTGCACCTCAACATCAATAAAACAAAAATCCATACAGCTGGGTCAGTAAGCAACTAGATGATACATGGAGAAAAGATTGAGGTTGTTCAAGATTTTGCTTTACTTGATTCTACAATCAACACCTATGGAAGCAACAGTCAAGAAATCCAATGGAATCCAGAAAAATGTCTATCAGTGTTTTAATGACTATGCAATGGATGCATTCCATTGGGAAAAGTTGTTGCAAAAGACCTCTTTAAAGTGTTGAAAAGTAAAGATGTCACATGAAGACAAAGGTGTGCCTGACTCATGCCATGGTATTTTCAGTTGCATCGTGTGCTTGTGAAAGCTAAACGTTGAATAAGGGAGACAGGAGAAGAATTGATGCTTTTGAATTATGATGCTGAAGAGGAATATTGAATATACCGTGGATTCCTAAAAGAACCAATAGATCTGTCCTAGATGACAGATGCTCATTGGAAGCAAGGATGGCTAGACTGCATCTTACATATTTTGGACATGTAGTCCGTAGGAACCAATCCCTGGAGAAAGACATCATGTTTGGGGGAGTGGCAGGTCAAAGAAAAAAAGGAAGACCCTCAGCTAGATGGGTTGACAGTGGCTGCAACAATGGGTTTAAACATAAAAAAGAATGTGTGCCTGGCACAGTGGCAGGAATATTTCTTTCTGTTGTCCACAGGGTCACTAGGAGTCCGACCTGGCTACATGGCACCTAACAACAACAACAACATTATATAAAGATATGTATAAAAAGTTTAGAGCACTTGAGTGGTTAAGGTGGGAAGGTCTCAAGTTCAAGGACAGCCAGTGCTACACAGCAACTTCAAAGCCAGGCTTGCTACATAGTGAGCCCCTATCTCAACATACACTCCTCAAAATATAAATTTTTTTTTTTAAAAAAGAGTTTTTAAAGGGTTCTACAACAATGTGAAGTTAAATGATTTTTTTTTTTTTTTTTTAGCACTTGGAAGTCAAACCCAGGACTTCACATATGCTAGGCAAGCACTCCACCCACTCCACCAGTAAGCTGTACCTCCAGCCCCCTTTTTATTTTCCATTTTGAGGCAGGGTCTTGCTAATTGTACAAGCTGCCTCTGGCCTCAAACTTGCTATCCTTCTGCCTCAGCCTCCCAAGTTGCTGGGATTACAGGTGTGCACCACAGTACCTGGCCCAAATGATTATTTTACTAAGTAGTAATCTTTACCAGATAATCAATTTTTCACATTCTGGAAAGTGGTAGTCTATAGGTACTTTCTTCATTTTTTTGTCTTTTTCATATATAATTTATTTTTTTTACCAAATTATGTACTTTAGCAGGTATTTTTGTCTGTTATAGCTATTTTTTTCTCTCCACAGGACAATTCTCCATATGTGGACTGTGTTTGACTTAGAGTCTTTCCTTTTTCACTCCATTCAGGTGACTTAGCAGGGTTTCAAGAGCAGCATTCATAAATTTTCAGGTATGAAATTTTTTTTCTTTTTGGTGCTGGAGATTAAAGACAGGGCTTTGAGCGTACTAAGCATGTATTCTACCACTGAGCTTCAGCCCCAGCCCAGGTAGGAAAAATTTTAATTCTTGATATCGTACCTTACTTAAATATGTATATAAAAAGTAGAAATTTCTAACTCTGGAGTTTATATATAATAGAGAATGAATTATTTGCTTGCAAATTCACTGTATAAATCATGCAACATTCCAATTGTCTTGTCTAGTTCCCCTTGTTCATGTATTGTTAATTTTTTAAATATCATCTTTATTTTGACTAATCTCTTAAAGAAATGTATCATAGCACATGCCTGTAACCTCAGCACTTTGGAGACTGAGGCAGGAAGATAGAGGCAAGTTTGAGGCCAGCCTGGTCTTCATAGTAAGCTTGAGGCCAGCCTGGGATACACAGTGAGATTGTCTAAAAAAACAAATAAATAAATATATAAATAAAAGAAAAAGAAAAAAAATGTAGCATCTCTCTCTGAATGTGGACTAAATTTTTAATTCATTGTCTCTTGTATATGTATTTCTTCCATCCAACCTTAAACAAAGACTCATGTTACTAAAAATTGAATATCATTGGGCATCATGGCTTACCCCTATAATCCCAGCGACTTGGGAAGCTGAGGCAGGAGGATTATGAGTTTGAGGCAAGACACAGCCTGCACAATTTAGTGAGACCCTGTCTCAGAATTGAAAAGAAAAAATGCTGGGTGTAGTGGTGCACACCTATAATCCCAGCATTCCAGAGGCTGAGGCAGGAGGATTGTTGTGCGTTTGAGGCTAGCCTGGGCTACATAGTGAGTGTCAGACCAGGGTCAGCTATAGAATGAGACTCTGTCTCAAAAACAAAGCAAAACAAAACAAAAATTTTAAAAAAGGGGAGCTGCAGGTGCAGCTTAGTGGTAGAGTGCTTGCCTAGCATGCATAAAGCCCTGGGATTAACCTTCCAGTACTAGAAAACCAACCTACCAAACAAACAAAAAACTGAAAAGAATCTACACTAATCTTTTCAATTTGCCTAGAAGAAAATTAAGGCTAGAAAGGCATAATTCATGGGCATGTAAATAACTTAGTGGTAAAATTCGTGTCATAATTCTCATCTCCCAAAGTTCTGTCATGCAGCTTTGGAGTCACTGTCTGGGTTAATGTCCTTTACTGTAAAATGGGAATAATAATACCACCTACCTGACTGGTTGCTGTATGTGAGGATTAAATGAAGCAATGCACTTTGCTACTGTTATTATTGTCCCTCAGCCTTTTATCCATTCATTGCATCTTTCTTAAAATTTCCCTTCCTGGATAACATGTCACAAGGTTCTCTTAATTCTCCCTGTAATTCTCTGTAACACTGGCTTTCTCTTCCCCCTCCTACTCCACTATTAGGAGTGATCCTCCCAATTCTCATCTCTACCCTTATTTCCTTTTACCTCCTTCATCCCTGCTAGTGGCCTAATTGATGTTTGCAGACATGGTATCCTATGTCTCTATTTTGAGGTCTGACTGTCCCTCTGAACTTCAGATCAGTATTCCCAGTGGCCTTTTGGCCATCTCTACCTGATTTCCTACTTAACCTCAAAAGCATGTAAAACATCATTGCTTTTCCTCTGAACCAGTTCTTCCCCCACACTTTGCCGTTTCTATTAGTGATAACGGGACTGGGGTTTAGCTCAGTTAGTAGAGTGCTGCTCCACACTCTCTGAGGACCCAGGTTCGATCCCCAGCACCACAAAAATGGGAGAAGGATGTGACAATCCACTCCCAAAGCAATCCTGAAACAATCAATCATTGAAAACTCTAGGACGGTCACTATGAGTTGGACCAGACCTAACACCAACAACATTAGTGATAACATTGAATACCTAGGCTTTAAAGGGCATAGTGCCCATGGATTTATTTCCCATTTGAGTCATTTGCATCTGTTTCTTCCTTTCCCTGGGTACCATCATCACTACATTCAAGCCATTAACCAGCCAGACAATTGCAATAGAAATAGAAGAGCTATTTACCTGGAGTAGCTTGGTTCTCTTCACTCAACCTTGCTTCTTTCTCTCTCTTCAATAAAAATACAACAGAGTGGTATGGCTGTAGGCACCCAGCTCCTTAGTTTTCTTCATGTGAGCCCTGTACATTTCTTGTTAAATTTATTCCTAAGTGTGTGTATGTGTATGTGGGGTGCTAGATATTAAACAGTGTCTCATGTGTACTAAATCACTAAAGCACTAAGCTATACCCCTAGCCCATTTTATTTTATTTTATTTATTTTTGTGGTGCTGGAAAGTTGAACCCAGGGCCTCATGCTTGCATGCTTTGCAAGTGTTGTACCACTGAGCTGCACATTCCAGGCCATTTTTTTACTTTTTGTTTTGAGACAAGGTCTTACTAAGTTATGCAGGTTGCCTCTGATCTTGAACTAGCAATCCTTTTGCCTCAGTCTCCTATGTCGCTGGAATTACAGGGGTGAGCCACCACACCTGGTTTCCCATTTTATATTTTTGATGTTGGTGTAAATGGGAGTCTTTTATCTCTTTATATTTCTAATTTAGCCAGGGATTTGTATATATGAAAGGCATTAGTTGGGCACTGTGGCACACACCTGTAATCCCAGCCATTTGGGAGGCAGAGGCAGGAGGACTGTGAGTTCAAGGCCAGAGGCAGCCTATGTAACTTAACAAGACCTTGACTCAAAATAAAAAATAAAAATGGGCTGAAGGTGCATCCCAGTGGTAGGTAGAGCACTTACAAAGTATGTGCAAGGCCCTGAGTTCAACCCCAAGTACCACAAAAAATACAGTCAGTGACTTGTGACTTTTTTTTTTTGAAAATCATTATTTTCTAATATTAATTTTATAACCTGCTTCCCCTTGTGAATACTCTTCTTGTTGTGGTAATTTTAGAGTGTATTCTTTTGTATTTTGTAGTTGTACAATCATATTATATGACAATAGTGATAATTTTATCATCGACTTTTTTTTTTTTTACAGCACTGGGAATTGAACCCAGGACCTTGCATGTGCTAGGCAAGCACTCCATTGATGAGATTTGCTCCCAACCCCTTTTTTATTTTTTTTAATTGAGACAGACTCTTCCTAAGTTGCTCAGGCTTCCTCTGACCTGGAACACAAAATCTTCCTGCCCTAGCATCCCTCGTTGCTGGGATTATAGGCATGTGCCACCACACTGAGCTATCATCTACTTCATAGTCGTCCTTTTACTCATTTCCTTCTCTAGCCTAATTACATTAGCTAATGCCTCTAGGATGGTGCTCAATAATAGTGGTAACAGTGGGCATCCTTGTCCTGTTGCTTTTACTGGGAATGCTTCTATCAGAATGCTAGATTTTGGGCTGGGATAGACATATTTTTTTAAACATTAATTTTATTTATTCATTCAATTATTCCTTTTTGCGGTGTTGGGGATTGAACACAGAGCCCTGCACATGCTAGGCAAACATTGAACTATATCCCCAGCACGGAGATGGACTCTTTTATTGCCAACATCCTTTTGTTGAGAATAGATTATAGACTAGAGTCTGTGTCCTGGAGCAAAGATTGAAAAAATAAAATGAGTATGACAGTATGTGCCTTTAAAATGCTTACAGGAAGCTGGGCATTGTGGCATACCCCTGTAATCCCAGCACTCGGCAGGCTGAGCCAGGAGGATTGAAAGTTTCTGACCTGCCTGGAGCTACATAGGAAGACTCTCAAAAAAGCAGAGAGAGAGAAACAGAGAGAGAAAAAATTAAAAATAAATAAAATAAATAAAAAATAAAATACAGGGAAAGATAGACATAAAAATTAGTATTATAGGCATCACAGTAAACTTATGTATATATAGGTAGAATGGAGATATAAAAAGAGTGCCAGCTCATCAGCTTGAATTCTATGTCAAAATAAAATTCCAAAGAACAAGGTACTTAAATCTTAGAAGCCTAGTTTGCCATGGAAATGTTTTCATTGAATTAATTATAGGAAGTCCTTGGCTTTAAGGCCAACATACGGGAAAAATCATAGAAAGAACTTTTTCCTTTGTTTGATGGAAACACTGGTGAAAATACTGAATGACTTTGGTATGTATTGTACATATCAAATGTTAAATTAAAGGTGGGTGTACACAGAATGGTCTCACCTTGTATATATGTTACAACATTATAAGGAAGCTTATATTAAAATAGACAAATAAAATACAGTCCAGCAGTTGCTATGAAGTACATGTATAAGGCACAATGAAGCATGGAAGTAGTAGTAATTAAAGTTGGCCTCAGGAAGTCAAGAAGAGCTTCCCAAGGGAAGTCATGCAAGAGCCTGTGAAAGCAGAGTGGAGACTGTTAGATTGAGAAGAGTGGTTGTATTGTGGGACAAGGAACATTACATATGAAAGCCTGGCCTTATTTAGGACAGTGTGCCTAGGATCTTTGCCATAGAGCTTAAGGATGGGAGGGGAGGGAATGGTATGAGATGGGCAGGGAGAAGTTGGTAGAGCTGGGTCCCAAAGAGTATTAAATTTGTTACACAAATGTGGGCTTTGTTTATCCAGAGTGAAGAAGGAGCTATTGAAAAATTCCAAACAGGAGTATCTGAAAAGATTACTTGCTTCAGGGTGAATTGAAAGGAGAAAGACAAAAGAGAGAGACTAGTTATGGAGTAGTTGTTTTTGTTGTTAGGTACCATCAAATCAAGTCTGACTCATAGTGACCCTATGTACAATAAAACGAAACACTACCTGACAATGTGCCATGCACGTGATCTTTGTTTTTATGTTTGATCCCAGTGTTACAGCCACTGTGTTTCTTCTTATTTTGAGTTGTGCCACATCTGCAAATGGAGGTCCCAGGGGCTCTACTCCATTCCCATCATTAAAGTTGACTCTTTTTTGTGAGAGCAACTCTTCCCCACTCTTCCAACTCATTTGGGGGGCTCATTTTTCAGCACTGTATTTGGCATTGCTTCTCTGCTATTCACAAGGTTTTCAATGGCTAATTGTTTCGAGAGTGGGCGGCCAAGTCCTTCTCCCTACTCTGTCTTAGTCTGGAAGCTCACCTGAAACCTGTCCACAATGGGTGGCCTGCTGGTATCTGAGATACTAGTGGCAGAGCTTTCAGCATCACAGCAAACCCCTACAGCATGACAAGCTGGCAGACATTTGGGTATATGGAATGGCATTACTCCAAATATTGTCTATAATGGGACTTAATATCTGCAAATAAGAATTCACAGGACAAAACTGGGTATGGTGGTGCACAACTGTTATTCTAGCACTCAGAAGGTGGAGGCAGGAAGATCACAAGTTTGAGGACAGCCTGAACTGCATAATGAGTGCCACACCAGCCTTGACTACATAGTGAGATCCTGTCTTGAAACAACAAAAACAAAATAACAACAACAAAAAGAATTGACAGGACAAATTTCCTCTAGAAGTTAGTGCCAGAAAAGTGCTTATTTCTATCAGAGAAATGATGAGAGAACCATATAAATAATTTGGATTTCTCTGGTGGTTTTCCTTTTGCGATTTGTTCCTGGGCAAATAGTGCTAAATTTAAACATACAGAAATCATCTCATCTCCACTTTAAACTTCTGATTTCTATTTTAAAATGTGTTGTATGTATTTTATTCTTTTTAAAAGGACACCTGGTCATTTTAGAAAATATAAAGGAAAAATATAAATTCCTAAAGTCCCAGTACTCAAAGGTAATTATTATTAACACTTTATTGTAGTCCTTTCTAGTAATTTATGTATATGTATGTGTGTATTTTTAACAAAATAAGGCTGGTAATATCAATAAGGGTTTGTATTCTTTCTTTTTCACTGAACATCATGTTGTGAATATTTTTCTTATTGTTAAATATTCTCCATAAACTAGCCAGGCAGGTGGTATATTCCTGTAATCTTAGCACTCAGGAGGCTGAGATGGGAGGCTGAGGTAGGAGGATTGATATGAGTTCAAGGACAGCCTGAATTACATAGTAAGTCCTAGGCCAACCTGGGATAACAGCAAGACCCAGTCTAAAATAAAATAAAATAATTAAAAAATAAAAAATAAAGTATTCTCCAAAAACACCTGGGTGTAATGGTGCATGCCTGTAATTCCAGCACTCAGGAGGCTGAGCAAAAGGATCAATGCAAGGTCAAGGCCAGCCTGGTCTACATAGCAAGTACCAGGTCAGCCAGTCTGGGATACACAGTGAGACCCTATCTCAAAAAAAGAAAGAAAGAAAAAGAGAGAGAGGGAGAGGGAGGGAGGGAGGGAGGGAGGGAGAGAGAGAGAGAGAGAGAGAGAGAGAGAGAGAGAGAGAGGAAGAAAGAGGAGGAAAGAAAGAAGAAAAAAGAAAAAGAGAAAAATTCTCCAAAAACATAATTTTTAAAAAGCCAAATAATATTCTCATTTAGTGCATCATAACTTATTTAACATTTCTTTTCTATCTTAGTTGCTTTAGCGAGGTTAAGAGTGAGATTCTGGAGTCCAACTGGCTAGGTTCAACTCTTGGCTTTTACTACCTGTTAGCTATGAGTCAGACTCGACTTGATGGCACCTAACAACAACAGCAAGTTGTCCATAGACAAATTTACTTATTAAATTTCTACTTCTCTATCTGTAAAATGGGGATGTTGTTAATATATACTTCAGAGTTGTGGGGAGAATTAACTGAATTATATAAGGTGCTTAGACTGGTATCCCATAATATGTGCTCAATAAATATTCAAATTTTCCTCAACTATTGAGATTATAAGTATCATTATAGTGAATATGTTCTGACTTTCTCTCTGGCTTTTTGTGTGTGTGTGTGTGTGTGTGTGTGTGTGGTGCTGGGGGTTGAATCCAGGGCCTTGCGCCTGCATGCTTTGCAAGTGCTGGACTACTGAGCTGCACACCCAGCCCATTTTTTTTCTTTTTTTACTTTTTTTGAGACAGGGTTTCGCTAAATTACGCAAACCACCTCTGGTCTCAAACTTATGGTCCTCCTGCCTCCACCTCGCCAGCCTCTGGAATTACAGGCGTGAGCCACCGCACCCGGCTCTGGCTATTTTCTTAAAATAAAGTGCTAGGATTAGAAGTATTGAGCAAAGGACATAAACATTTTCATAGCCCTTTTTGAGAATACCAAAATGACTTCTATTATTGGTTTTGTTTTTGCAGTGCAGGGATCAAACACAAGGTCTTGAGCATGCTGGCAAGTGCTGTACCACTGAACTACATCCCCAGCTCTCCAAAAAGACTTCTAGATTTATACCAGCCCACACCCTTACTAGCAATGTAGGATAATTTCATTTCACCAAGCTCTTTTCATCAGTTATTAAAATCTTTTGAATGCCTTTGTCCATTGATGACTCCCAGTTTTTTTCTCTCCAGTCTAGATTCCCGGGTGGAGATCCAAACATTCTTATACTGATTGCACCTTCTCTGCAACAATTTGATAAGTTATTTTCCACATCATTTAAAAAGGAGAATAGTACTCTGGCACTGTGGCACACACCTGTAATCCCAGCTACTCAGGAGGCAGAAGCTGGAGGATCATGAGTTTGAGGCCAGAGGCAGCCTGCACAACTTAGCAAGACCCTGCCTCAAAATTAAAAGTAAAAATAAAAAAGAGGCCAGGGTACAACTCAGTGGTGGAACACTTGTCTAACATGAGCAAGGCTGTAGATTCAACCCCTAATACTCCAAAAATAAATAAATAAGAAAGAATAGTGCTGAGGATGTAGCTTAGTGGTTGAACACTTGCCTAGTATGTGCAAGGCCCTGGGTTTGATCCCTAACACCACAAATTAAAAAAAAAAAAAAAGTATATACTCGTCTGTGGAAACCAAATATCTGCTCTCGCTCGCTCTCTCTTTTTTGTTTTTTTTTTTTTGTTTTTTTTTCGGTACTGGGGATTGAGCCCAGGGCCTCGTGCCTGCATGCTTTGCAAGTGTTGGACCACTGAGCTGCACCCCCAACCCATTTTTTTTTTACTTTTTGAGACAGGGTCTCGCTAAATTACAGACAGCCTCTGGTCTGGAACTTGTGATCCTCCCGCCTCTGTCTCCCGAGCCACTGGGATTACAGGCGGGCGCCACGGTGCTGGTGCTAATATCTGCTCTCTTACTGTTTATGTTTTTTAATCCTGATTTATAAACTAGCACATCCTATCTCTGAAGTGTGTGCTTCTCTGAGCCACCATTTACACATATATCTGATATACACATCCCTATTCATAATCTCTCATTTTGATCAAAGGCAGAGGATGGAGGAATAGGTAGGGGACCACAAAGGCACTTACCCCTAAGAAGGAGATCCTCTTTCTGTAAAAGAACAAAGTCAGGTTTCTGATTCTACAGGTCTGAGAATCAAACCCTGAGCCACAGAGACCAGTGTAATTCCTACTAGTTATTTCTCTTAGCACCTAGCCAGCTCGGCCATTTTCTTTTTTCCTTTCTCACCCTTCCTTCCTTCTTACCTACTATGTTGTTGTTCTTGTTGTTGTTAGGTGCTGTCGAGTCGTGTGCGACTCATAGCGACCCTTATAGGGTTTTCAGTGGCTGATTATTTCGGGATTGGCTCGGGAGTGGGTTGCCATGTCCTTCTCCCGTTTTTGTGGTGCTGGGAATTGAACTACGGACCTCAGAGACTGCAGAGCTGCGCTCTACCAACTGAGCTAAATCCCAGCCCTTCTTACCTACAGTAGTTACCTATTTTTGGAAAAATTTAGACCCTTCTATCATACAGTTTACCAAGTAAATTCTAGAAAAGTTAAATATTATACACACACTCAAAAGAAAATGAAATTAAATATCCATCAAACATCTGGAAGTGGGAGGATATCCTGAGTGTAGAAGAGATTGAAAACAAATTACAGAGGACACTTTCACATGTTGCATTCATGATTTGGAAGTATTCATATCACAGTGGTGGGGAGGCATGGTGTAGTAGCAGCAGGGCCTGTGGCCAAGGACTTCACATCATGGCATTGGGAACCAGAGAAAGACCAGAAACAGAGGCCTGTCTCTAGTGATCTACATCCACCAGCTAGATCCCACTCCCAAAGTTCCACAGCCTCAAAACAGTAGCACCACCTGGGGACCAAACATTCAAACACATGACCTTTGGAGGGCATTTTAGATTCAAACTATAACATGCGATCAAGTCCAAATTCAATATCAAGGCAAAAGACGTGCTTCACCTCCTCTTTCACCATCACTCTGGCACCCTGTGCTCTAGCCATATCAAGCAACATTCTTTTTTTTTTCTTTTTTCTTTTCTTTTCTTTTTTCTTTTTTTTGATGGTGTCCCACCAAGCTGGCTTCAAACTTTCCATCTTCCTGCCTCTGCTTCCTGAATAGCTGAGATTACAGGCTGTGTGAAATCCAAAGGGAACTCAAGAGACAGACCAAAGGGCAGATCACGTTAAACTTTGTGAACCATATGTTTATTGGGGTTTCTTACAGGGGTGCAGGTAACTTGTGCACAGCCTGTATGTATAGTTACACCAATGGGAAGAAGCCCTTCAAGAAGTTCCCACAGAGATATCCCAAAGCTGCACCCCTGTCAACTCCCTCCTAGCACTGGAATTACAGGAGTGGCTCTTTCTCCTTCCCAGCATTGGGCATATTTTCAGGAGTAGATGTGACTCCCTGGCAGCCTCACAGACAGCTGTACCACTAATGAGACTCCCCTTCAACCAAGTATTCACCTTATATAACTTTTCGATATGTGCTACTGGGGTTTGGGGGCTAGTGATTGGCACTTCAAGGGTGGGTCTTGTGAGGTCCTGTGAGGGTCATTTCACCTTGTCACTCTCTGCAAGGGGAAATGTTGACAGCTCAATTACCATTACAATAGGCATAGCCATGATGTTTAGTTTAGTCCACTTCCTTGCCATGGTTATAGGGCCAAGGTTTCCCTACACACACTAGGTCATTCTAGGTGTTCTGTATCAAGATGGCCAAGATGAGGATCATCATGTCCTGCTCAGACACTCATCTCCAGCTACTTGACACTCTGCTTGTTCCTCCACTCCTTCCAGCTCTTATGTTCTTTCTGCCCCTTCTACTGCATTGTTCTCTGAACCTTAAAGGGGATGTCATACATATATGATTATTTTCTTCCCATTAGGGCTGAGCATTGGGGCACCACACACAGTAACAGTAGAGATTACAACATCAGACTCATTTCTGGAATGACACAAACTCCAATTAAAAATGCCCAGTTTCATTTATGAGGGAGTGATCCAAACCAATGAGCAAAAACATCACAAACATCCAATAACCCATGTTCTGTATGCCCCGTGTTCAATGGCTGAGAGCATCAGTATTATTCTGCCCATTTGGTGTCTCACTGCAAGCTTCTGACTACAATTAATTTGTGACAACTAATCTATGGGGGTAGAAGCAAATGTGTGAAGGCAGTTAGGCAGGCACATCATATTCATCTAGCAAAGCAACTACAGTAGTGTCCCTGCTGAGTCCTATGATCTCTTTAGCCACAGATTTTGTTCTGGCCTACAGTACCAAACATGAGTTCCCTCCTGTGGAACAGGCCTTAAATTCAATCAGAAAGTTGTAGGTTGCATCTATAATAATTATCCAACTATTGCATCAGCAGCCACATCTTGCTTGGCATGTTGATAGCATAAACACAGGGTCTATAGCTAAGTGCCTGCACCACTATGATGTCTGATCCCATCAGATTGTGGAAGCAAAGCAGGGTCAGACTGAAACTGTGAACCAAGATAAATCTTACCTCCTTTTAAGTTGTTTATGTAAAGCATTCTGTTAAAGTATTGAGAAAGCTAATCAGTATATTCCCAGAGCCAAATCATCTACTGCCAGGGGCCCCTGATGAAATCGTTTTAGAATGAGGTTGGGGGTGGTTAGATGTTAAGAAAAACAAGAAGAGGCTTAATGAGGAGAATATACAAGGCCTGATTCTATGCCGTTCCCTTGCAGCCTGACCACCTCCATTCCATGAGGGTTGCACTCCTGCCATTTTCCTTTTTCCCTATAGATCAATTTTCTTAGATCTGATACCCTTTTTTTCTTTTTTTTCTTTTTTTTTTTTTTTGCGGTACTCGGGGTTGAACCCAGGGCCTCGCACCTGCATGCTTTGCAGGTGCGACCACTGAGCTGCACCCCCAGCCCATTTATTTTTTATTTTTTATTTTTTTTTTGAGACAGTGTCTCACTAAGTTACGCAGACTGCCTCTGGTCTCTAACTTGCCATCCTCCCACCTCCGCCTCCCAGGCCGCTGGGATTACAGGTATGCGCCATGACGCCCAGTTGATATCTTCTCTCTCTCTCTCTCTCTCTCTCTCTCTCTCTTTTTTTTTTTTTTTTTGGTACTGGGATTGAACCCAGGGCCTCGTGCTTGCATGCTCTGCAAGTGCTGGACCACTGAGCTGCACCCTCAGCCCGTTTTTTTATTTGAGACAGGGTCTCGCCAAGTTATGCAGACTACCTCTGGTCTCAAACTCGTGATCCTCCTGCCTCTGCCTCCCGAGCCGCTGGGACTACCGGTGTGCGCCACCGTGCCTGGTGACGATATCTTCTCTTTAAGGATAATTTATTTTAGCCAGAGCCTTCTTTCCAAAGCATCTTACCTGAAGACATTCAAATCAGAAGGACCAAGGAAGCTCAGACATGGTACCTGGCTCTGCTGTAGAATGATCGACCTCTGAGACAAAACATAAAAGAGGAAAGCAACTGCATCCCACTCCTTATAAAGTAATAGTATTGATACCAGTGCCATATTTTGACATTATACAAAATTGATGCCACTAATATCGTTTTATCTCAGTTTTGTGATGGCTAATTTGAACCTGTGGGCACAGTGAACAGACTACATGCTTGTGCTGGTCCTGAAAACATTGCAGTATTTGAATGGTGTGACGTATCAGCACAGATTTCTATGATTTCTTTAGCAAAGGGCCACAAATGATTGTCTTGGATAGTTTGTGCTGTATAGAAAATAGTGCTACCAGAATGACTCATCCCCAGGAATTCTAGATAAGTGACATTTTACTATCATTACTCCATGCTGTTATAAGCTGAGGTGCAACCATAGTAATCTAGCCACTTTAAGACTGGGGCTCTCTTAACTAAGTGGTGATGTAACAGAGATGTCTGGATAATTGAGGCAAATTGTTTGCTTTTGACAGAATTACTCAGAAACAGAATGATATTCCTTATCTGCTCTTTTCTCAATATATCTGAAAAATTCTACCTCCAACAAGGCCTTTGACCTATGCCTGTTTAGGAGAAAAGATTCACTTCCCTGTCTCTAATTTCTCCACATCCAGAAAACACTAATTATAGTAATACACATGTTCAACAGCAAAGTCTACCTAAAGCAATGAACATACATAGTGGAACCAAGAGTTTTAGTCATTTTAAGTGTCTAAAAAACCCAACAACTTATGTTGGCATCTTATAACTTGATTTATTTCAGGCTCTCATTATAAGAAACATGAACATATGTAGTATAACATTTAGCTACAACAGAATAGTTTAAAAGTGTTGAAGTTGAAACAGTCTGCACAGATCATACAGTCTTATCTCTTGCCAAGTGCAATCAACCTAAATCAATGACATTCTGCCTCTGCTATAGCAGAGACATAGGTCACACCACTTTGCAAGGGAATTAATTTTGCTATTGAATAGTTTAACTCAGTGTTTCTCAAGCTTTTTTTAAAACCAAAACACACAGTAAGACACATATTTTATATCATCTCCCAATACACACATACCTATGATACTGTATATTAATCTTTCTATCTGAAACAAAAGATTCTTCTAAGAATTCTTACTACTTACAATAAGCTCTAATATTTTAAGTTCTATTTTGTGATCTTTAAAATACTAATAATGATCCATTATATATTGATTTCAAAATCCACTGGATTTCAAAATCCAGTGGATTGAGACAAGCAGCCTGATAACCATTGACTTAAACTTTCCAAACCTTACTGTACTTGCATATAGATAAGAAGGTACTAGATTAGGGTACCTGAATGAAAAAATTCCCTAGTTCTTATTTTTATGATTCACTGATTGATTAACTAAGACAATGTCTCACTGTATTGCTGTTGTTGTTAGGTGCCGTTGAGTCGGTATCCAACTCATAGTGACCCCCATAGGGTTTTCAATGGCTGATTGTTTCAGGATTGCCTTGGGAGTGGATTTCCAGCCCCTTCTTCTGTTTTTGTGGTGCTGGGAACTGAACTCTGGACTTCAGAGACTGCAGCACAGAGCTCTACCAACTGAGCTAAATCCCAGCCCTGTATTGCTGTAGCTGGCCCAAAACTCTTGGGTTGAAGCAATCTTCCTGGCTTAGCCCACTGAATAGCTGAGACAACAGGTGAACTATCACAGCACCAATCTAAGTTAATTTTAAAAAGCTGTTCTTGGCCAGGCATGGTGGCTCACCTGTTATCCCAGTGACTCAGGAGTCCAGGGCAGGAGGATCACAGGTTCAAGACCAGAGGCAGCCTGTGTAATTTAGTGAGACCCTGCCTCAAGATAAGAAAGAAAAAATGGGGTAAGTGTGCAGTCCAGTGGTAGAGCATTTCCAAAGGATGTGCAAGGCCCTGCGTTCAACCCCTAAGTACCAGGGCTAAAAAACAAACCTGCTCTTTATTAAAGCAAAATCTGTCTCCCTTTAATGCTGTCCATTGATCCATTATGCTTTTCAGAACTACAATGAACATTTATTCATTGACAAAATCCTGTTGGAACACTTCTATGCCAGACATTATTCTTTGTGCTTAGCATGATGAAGTGAGCAAAACAGTCTCAGCCCTTTTGGAGTACAAATTCCAGTGGTCAGTCTAGAATACTAGTCTGCAAGAGCTACTATTCTAATTACTCCTCCATGTCACTGCCCTTCAGTGTTAGAAGACAACTGTCACGTTTCCTTTCAGCCCTTTCCCCTGTTCCCTAAACTATGCCTCTTATGACGTAATTCTATGACAACAGCAATTGAACTATAGTGATTAACTAAAACTCCTCATGCATAGAATTGTCAAGTAAGCCCAGATGAGGTGACCTTGAGGAAAGAGTTGTATGAAGTTGGAGAACAAGTTTTGTGAAAACCCTTTCCTCCTGCATGAGGTGTGTCTCGGGCCCAGGAGACCTTAAGAGTGAATTTGGCATATTAGGAAGCATCAGCAGCAGTGAGGTTAGAGCTGAGGGTGAGGAAGATCTTTTAGAGGTCAGGGGATTCCTTTTAAATCAGGATGAAGATTAGATTTTTTTTTCTAGATAAGATGGGAAGCTGTTGGAAGTTTTGAGTAGAATGATGTAATTTGACTTGCATTTAAAAAAATTTCTCTGGAAGAAGCAAGGAGACCAGTTGGGAAGCTAATATAGTAGTCTGTTTGTTCAAGTGTTCTTTTTGATCCTCAGTACAGAGTTTTACAGGTCTTTCCATAAAGTTCCTACATACTTCTTATTAAAATATTTAACTTCAGGAATGGGGATGTAGCTTAGTCAAACACTTGCCTAGCATGTGCAAAGCCCTGATTTCAATCCCCAGCACTGCAAAAAATAAAACATAAATAAAAAATTAATTTCAGCCAGGCGAGGTGGCGCAGCCAGTAATCCCAGTGGCTTGGGAGGTGGAGGCAGGAGGATCGCAAGTTTGAGACCAGAGGCAGTCTGTGTAACTTAGCAAGACCCTGTCTCAAAAAAAAAAAAGTAAAAAAAATGGGCTGGGGTTACAGCTCAGTGGTCCAGCACTTGCAAAGCACGCAAGCGCAAGGCCCTGGGTTCAACCCCTGGTATCGCAAAAAAAAAAAAAAATTCAGTTACTTTTATGAAAGTAATCTTCCCTTTAATTTGCTACCTAGCTATTTTATATATTAAATTTATAACCATTCATGCAACAACAATGAACTTATTAAATTCTTTTGTTTCTAGTTTTTTAAAACTTGACTTTATTAATATATAATTTATAATGAAAGCACTCATTTTAAGTGTTCAACTCAATGTGTTATGACATGTATTCATGTGTAATAATCACCATAAATAGTATAGAACATTTCTGTCATCCAAAATTTTCCTCCTGCCTTTTTTTCCTCTTTTAATTATTTTTTGTGGTAAATCCTGCTTTTCTCATTCCTATTCATAGGCAACTATTAATCTCTTCACCCTTCTAGAGGTGAATTCTTGTTTTGTTTCATTTTAGTTTTTTTTGCTATGCTAGGAATTGAACCCAGGGCCTTGCGAATGCTAGGCAGGTACTCTACCAATGAGCTACACCCCCAGCCCTATTAATCTCCTTTATGTTACCATAGATTATTGTTATGGTTAGTGCTCTCCAATTGAGTCTGACTCATAGCAACCCTATGTACAACAGAAAGAAACACTCCCCAATTTATGCCATGCACATGATCTTTTTTATGTTTAAGCTCATTGTTGCAGACACTGTGTCAATCTATCTAGTTGAGGGTCTTCTTTTTTAATGTTGACCTGCCACTCTCCCAAACATGATATTCTTCTCCTGGATTGGTCCCTTCTGACAACATGTCCAAAATATGTCAGGTACCGTTTAGCCATCCTTGCTTCCAAGGAGCACTCTTGTTGCACTTCTTCTAGGACAGATTTGTTGGTTCTTTTGGTGGTCCATGGTATATTTAATATTCGTCTCCAGCACTATAATTCAAAAGCACCAATACTTTTCCTGTCTCCCTTATTCAATGTCCAGCTTTCATAACCATATGATGCAACTAAAAATACTATGACATGAGTCAGGTGCACCTTCATCTTCAGTGTGACATCTTTACTTGTTAACACTTTACGAGGTCTTTTGTAACAGCTTTTCCCAATGCAAAACATCTTTGAATTACTTCACTGCTGCTTTGGTGAGTGTTGATTGTAGAACCAAGTAAAACAGAATATTGGGCAACCTCAATTTTTTCTGCATTTATCATCAGGTTGCTTACTGACCCAGTTCTAAAGATTTTTGTTTTGTTGATGTTGAGGCACAATCCATACTGAAGGCTGTGTTCTTTGATCTTCATCAGTAAATGTTTCAAATCCTCTTCACTTTTAGCAAGCAGACTTTAGTCTTCTGCATAATGCTGGTTGTTAATGAGTCTTCCTCCAATCATGATGCTGCATTCTTCTTCATAATTCTAGTTTCTTGGATTATTTATTCAGCACAGAGACTGAATGGGTACAGTGAAATGATACAGCCCTGATGCACACCTTTCTCAACTTTAAATCAAATGTGTTTTCTTGTTCTGTTCAGACAACTGCCTCTTGGTCCATGTACAGAATCCTCAAGAGTGCTCTGGTATTCCCATTCTTCACAATGTTACCCATAATTTGTTGTGATCCACACAGTCAAATGCCTTTGCATTGTCAATAAAACATACATAGGTATCCTTCTGGTATACTCTGCTTTCGGCTAATCTCCATCTGATATCAGGAAGATGTCCCTAGTTCCACGCCCTCTTCTGAATCCGGCTTGATTATCCATCAGTTCCCTAGTTATATACTGCTGCAGTCTCTTTTAAATGGTCTTTAGCAAAATTTTACTTGAGTGTGACTTTGATGATTTCCAAATTTAATTGGATCTCCTTCACTGGGAATAGGCACAAATATGAATTTCTTCGAGTCAGTTGGCCAGGTAGCTGTTTTCCAGATCTTTTGGCATGAACAAATGTTACATCTGTTTGTTGAAATATCTCTATTGCTATTCCATTAATTCCTGGAGCCTTGTGTTCCACCAATTCCTTCAAGGCAGCCTCCACTTCTTCCTTCGATACCGTTGGTTCCTGATCATATGCAACCTCTTGAAATCATTGCTCCTCCACCAGTTCTTTTTGGTATAGTCACTCTCTGTATTCCTTCCATCTTCTTTTGATGCTTCCTATGTTTTTTAATATTTTCTCTGTACAATCCTTCATTATTGCCACTTAATGCTTGAATTTTCCTTCAATTCTTTAAGCTTGAGAAAAACAGAGCACATTCTTTTTTTGTTTGTTTTCTATCTCTAGCTCTTTGCACTTGTCATTATAGCATTTGATTTTTGTCTTCTCAAACTGCTGTTTGAAATCTTCTGTATAGTTCTTTAACTTGGTCATGTCTCCCTTTTACTTTGGCTGTTCAACATTCAAGGCAAATCTCAGAGTCTTTTGACATGTAATTTGGCCTTTTCTTTTTTTTCCTGTATTTTTAATAACTTTTTGATTTCCTCATGAATGATGTCTTTGATGTCATGCCACAACTTGTCTCATCTTCAATCATTAGTGTCTAATGCATCAAGCCTGTTCTTGAGGTAGTCTCTGAACTCAGGTGGGATATACTCAAGGTCATATCTTGGCTCTTTTTTGAGCTTCTCCAGTGTTTCTTTCCCCAAATGTAGTTAGTTTGGTTCCTGTATGTTCCATCTGGTGAATTCCATGTGTATAGTCATGATTTATTTTGGTGAAAAAAATGTATTTGCAATGAAAAGGACATTGATCTGACAAAATTCTATCATGTGACTCCACATCATTTCTGTCACGAAGGCCATATTTTCCGACTACTGAGCCTTCTTCTTATTTCCAATTTTTCCATTCCAGTCACCAGTAATTATCAATACATCCTGATTGCATGTCAAATCTTTGTGTGTGTGTGTATGTGTGTGTGTGTGTGTGTGTGTGTGTGTGTGTGTGGTACTGGGGGTTGAGCCCAGGGACTCACACTTGCATGCTTTGCAAGTGCTGTACCACTGAGCTGCACCCTCAACCCATTTCTTTTTACTTTTTTGAGACAGGGTCTTGCTAAATTACTCAGGCATGTCCAATCTATTTCAGATTGCAGAGTCTGGTTAAAATCTTCCCTTTTTTCATTTGTAGCTTTAGTGATGTGCTTGTAAATTTGAATAATAGTCATATTAACTGACCTTTCTTGTAGGTGTATTGATATTATTCTATCATTAACAGCATTATACTTTAGGACAGATCTTGAGATGTCCTTTTTGATGATGAATGAAACCCCATTTCTCTTTAATCTGTCATTCTTGGCATAGTAGACCATATGATTATCTGATTCAGAATGGCCCATGCCGGTCCATTTTCACTCACTGATGCCTAGAATGTTGATTTTTATGCACTCCATTTCCCTTTTGATGATTTCTAATTTTCCTAGATTCATATTACATACATTCCACATTCCGATTAATGGATGTTTACAGTTGTTCTTCCTCATTTTGAGTCTTGCCACATCAGCAAATGGAAGTCCCTGAGTATTTACTCCATTCCTATCATTAAGGTAGACTCTATTTTAAGGAGGCACCTTTTCCCCAGTTGTCTTTTGAGTGTCTTCCAACCTGGAAGGCTCGTATTCTGGCACTATATCTGACAGTATGTTCTGCTATTCATAGGGTACTCAATGGCTAATTGTTTCAGGAGTGGGTTAGCCATGTCCTTCTCCCTAGTCTGTCTTAGTCTGGAAGCTCAGCTAAAACCTGTCCACCATGGGTGGCCCTGCTGGTATCTATAATACTGATGACATAGCTTTCAGCATCACAGCAACATGCAAGCCCCCACAATATGATAAACTGACAGACACATGAGCATACCATAGATTAGTTTTACTATTCTAGAATTTCATACAAATGGAATCACACAGTATGTACTATTTTGTGTCTGGTTTCTTCAATTAAGTCTAATGCTTTTGAGATTCATTCATGTCATTGTATGTATATGAAGTTTGTTCTTTGTTATTACTCAGCCTAGTATTCCACACAATAGATTATCACAATTTATTCACCAATTGATAGACATTTTTTTCCAATTTGGGGCTGCTATGAAAATTCTATCTTTCTGTAGAGATATATTTCTTGGGTAACTATTGTATATTCTCAAATCTAATCCTCACCCTTCCAACAATTTAGGGGGCTGCAAGATCAGATGGGGATTAGAATTGCATACAGATCCTAATCATACAGATTCTTTTTTTTTTTTTTTTTTTTTTTTTTTTTTTTTTTTTTTTTTTTTTTTTTGAGACATAGTCTTACTGTCCTGGAACTTGCTATATAGACCAGGCTGACCTTGAACTCACACTGATCCTTCTGCCTCAGCCTCCTGGGTACTGGGATCCATACATGGTTCTAATGTACATCTGATTTTGTAGCCATCTAAAACTGTGGAAAAGGTGAGGATTAGGTGTAGACTTTTTGGTCCCTAGGAGAGAAACTGCTAGATCATAGCTACTTTGGGAGGTGGTGGAAATGTGAGGAGGCAAGGCCTGCCTGGAGGAAGTAGGTTGCTGGGGGTATGCCTTTGAAGGTTATACCTAGTCCCCAGTCCTGTCCTCTCTCTCTCTGCTTTTAGTCCACCATAAGGTGAACAGCCTTTTCTACACGTTCGTTCCCACTGCTGTAATATTCTGCCTCACCATGGGCCCAGAAGCAATGGAGCCAAAGTCTATGGACTGAAATCCCTGAAACTGTGAACCAAAATAAGTCTTTCCTCATTTTAAGTTGTGCTGTCAAGTATTTCGTCACAGTGACACAAAAGCTAACTAACACATATTGTAACTTTACAACCCACACAATTGCATTTAAGGTCTAATTTTTAGCCGTCTTCACCCTGTGGCTTCATGAAGAGGTTCCTTTAGGGCCATTGTCAAAGTTCTCTGTTTCTCTGATGGTGACTTGAACTGAGAATATGAGGTCTGGTGCTTGTTCTTTCCTTTCTTAGGTTCTCCAGTGCAGTCAGAACAGCCAGCCTTCCTAGTTCTTGCCATCATCATCGCTACTGCAGTGGGCAAGTACAGCAGCCAGTTGGTCTCCCAAAACCCTGCCTTCAGTAGGATTCATCCTGAGCAGACTCAGGCAGTGATGTAAGTAATCACAATGCCACTACATGACATGTATCACCAAAACTTTGATTTTCCATTGGCAGTGAGGACATCAGTGGGTTCAAGCTTAAACAGTTGGCAAATGAACCCCTACATCCTATTTTAGAGAGTTTGCTTCCTGGGATATTTTCTGTCAACAAGATTATGGAGTAAGAGACATCTGCAGAAAACAGAAGCCATTTTACATTTCCCAAACCCAGATAATATACTACAGGGAAGTAAAAGGATATAGGAAGGTCTAGAAGAGTACAAATGAGAATGGAACAGAGGAACAACAAGAAAGAAAGAAATGATACCCAGAGATCCCAAGCTGCTAGTGCCTTTTGAGACTGGAGCCCATGAACCTATACCTGCTGCTGCCCTGCTGTAGACACAGTCAGTCTTAGATCCACTGAAAGGAGCTCCACCTCCACCTCCATCAGAGCTGGATCCACCAAAGACTCTGCATCTGCTTGAGCTGTTATGGTCCAGAATAATCTCCCTCTGCTGCTACTGCAACAGTCATGAAAGCTAGAGGCAGGACATTTCCCTCTTCCTCTGGACTTCTGATTACTCAGCAATGACCCATGAGGCATACCCTACAAGAGGCCCTCTGTAGTTTGCAGATATTCCATCCCTATCAATATAGAACAGAATATAAAGTGGGCAGTCATGTGGTTTAGAAATAATAGGTTAATAACCCAGCACAAAAACCAAAAGCAGTTGCCTTAGTTATGAGGGCCTTCCTTCCTTATCAGAGCAAAGAACAAACTTATGCCAGCCATTGATAGGTAGGCTGAAGGAAATGGCCACTTCTCCTGACTGTTGTTCTAGTCTCCCAACAGAACAGCTTCATCAACAGAAACCACTGCATATTTACTGAGTACTCACTTTGGTTCAAGCTTAGGTTATGCTGTGGTGATTTCAGTGAAAAGTAAAAAGTAGAGTAGATTAAAAATCAGATATACATCTTTATAGTCACTGCTGTAATCCACCACATTTCCCTTATTCTCATCATTTTCACAAATAATGATCCTAAACTTAGAAGTGAAGGCCACCTGAATGAGCTTCCCTTGTCCATACTTAGCTTTTCACTCTCTTCCTGTTGCAAAGAAGGCAGCATCCTTCCCCAACCCTCACCACTCCTTCCTCATGACAACCTACTATTTAAGTGCTCTCAGTATCATCCCTTCCCCTTCAACTAGAAATTTATTTCTTCAGATTTAAAAAAAAAAAAAAAAACTTTAAAAAATTTTTTCTTCATTCTTGACCCCACATCCCTATTTTTTGGTTTTCCTTTTTTATTTTGTTTTTGTTTTGAGACCTAGTCTCACTATTTGAATATTTTGTTTTGAGACCTAATCTCACTTTGAATTCAGGATCCTCCTGCTTAAGCCTCCCACATGCTACATTACTCATGCATGTACCACAACACTGGCCACTTTTCCGTACTATCACTTCCTCCCTAGTTCACTCTTTCCCTCTTTGGAAAGTTGTTTTTTGTTGTTGTTGTTGTTGTTTGTTTGTTTTTGTGGTATTGGGGATTGAACCCAGGACCTCACGCTTGCATGCTCTGCAAGTGCTGGACCACTGAGCTGCAACCCCAGCCCATTTTTTTTTTTTTTTTACTTTTTGAGACAGGGTCTCACTAAATTACACAGACTGCCTCTGGTCTCGAACTTGCGATCCTCCTGCCTCCGCCTCCCGAGCCACTGGGATTACAGGCGTGCGCCACTGCACCTGGCCTTTAGAAAGTTTTGCATACTTGTTGGATATGAGTTCTCTCATCCCAATATCCCTTAAACCCACCTTAACACACACACACACACACACACACACACACACACACACACACACACACACACCAGTGGTCAGCTCTTAGTTCTTATTTTACCAAAACGAGTACCATTGATCACGCCATGAAGCACCTTCTCCTCTTCCTTGGAACTCTTTTGGTGGTGCTGGGGATTAAGCCTAGGACCTTGCATATGCTAGGCAAGTGCTTTACCACTGGGCTATGGCTACATCTCCATGCCTCTAGAACTATGTATTTGTCTTCTTATCTTTCTGGCTTTCTTCCTCCTCATCTCCCTGACCTATAAATAGTGGAATGCCAAGGACTCATCTCTGTTCTATGCTGTCTGTGTCCTTTGTAAGTCAGATATACTTTCATGGCTTTAAATACCACTTATATGCTGACGATTTTTTTTTTTTTTTTTTTTTTTTTTGCGGTACTGGGGGTTGAACCCAGAGCCTTGCGCCTGCATGCTCTGCAAGTGCTGGACCACTGAGCTGCACCTCAGCCCATTTTTTTTACTTTTTGAGATAGGGTCTCGCTAAATTACGCAGACTACCTCTGGTCTCGAACTTGCGATCCTCCCACCTCCGCCTCCCGAGCTGCTGGGATTACAGGCGTGCGCCACCACGCCCGGCCTATGCTGACAAATTTCAACTTGGACCTCTTTCCTTAACTCTACTCATGTTTCCAGCTGCACATGCCTATCTTTTTTTGGATGAATAACAAGTCTTATACACTTAACATGTCCAAAATTGATCTCCACATACCATTCTCCAGAACCTGCTCCTCTCCTAGTCTTCTCCTTTTCAACACATGACAGCTCCATTCCACCAGGACTCAACCCACAAACCTTAGAGCCATTTTAATTGTTCTATTTCCCCCCACCGCATGTGTTACCTAGTTGTGGTTCTGTGTGTGTGTGTGTGTGTGTGTGTATTTTTGTGTATGTTTCTGTTTGCATGTCTCTTAAACTCACTCTAAATCCCATCTTAAAATTATACCCTCCTTTTCAGGACTAGAGTATATAGCAACAGAAATTCAGCTGCCAACTTTGGGTACTTCACTTTAGGGGACAAGTCCTATGACTTCCCTTAGACAGTCTGCTGCTGGGGTCCTTCCCTGTGGCTCTCGACCTTTTCTTTCAGAAGGCCTCTGTTACTCCTCCCATTTGACAAAACCAGTGCCTGTTTCTCCAGTCAAGAGAACATAATTTTCCACTTTATGTGTTAAATATCCTGCCACTGCCTATCAACCCTCAGTTAGAACCCTGTTTAAATTTACACACAGTGACTAGTGTTTTTAACTCTTAATACTGAACCCGCTTTCAACCTGTACAAACTGCCTACAAAGCAAATTCTTACTGAAACATAAAGTTAAAAAAAAAAAAAAATTGTTTTCCCTTATGGAATTAACATTTACTGAAACTAATAAGAATAAAATTAAAGTGCTTATATGACACTGTCCTCCTCCACTTTTTTTCCCTTTGCATTGCTGAGGAACCACCCAGGCCCTTCACATGTGATGCAAATGTTCTCACTGAGCCTCATCCCCAGCCCTGTATAACACTTTATTTCTGAAAAAGAACTAGTAATTGGGTATCAATCAGTCATTCCTGTATGAAGCCAACTTTGCTTCCAGGATTAGGATGCCCAGGGTTAGGATTTTTAAAATTAGAACTACTGAAAACTCCAGACTCTTTAGAAATAATTATATAAATTGGGATTCTCTGGTTGCAAGTGAAAAGAGAACCAACTTGAACTGGTTAATGCAAAGGGGCATTATTGGCTACAGTAACTGAAAAGCCCACTGAGCACTGAGCTTAAGGTATGGTTTGGTTAGGACTTGCGTTGCCAAAGGGTATGGCTATTTTTGTCAATAAAACTTTATTGGAACATAGCCATGCCCATTCCTTCACTAAATCTACGGCTGCTTTTGCACTTATAATGATGGAATTGAGTAACACGGTGGTAGAATTGAGTAGGTGTAACAGAGACCTGTGGCCCACAAAGCCTAAAATATATCCTGCCTGGCTCTATACAGAAAAGGGGGAGGGCAACACCTAATATAAGGAACAAAATAACACCAGCTGGATTTAGGTGTACTCTGTTTCTCTGCTGTATTTCCCATGATGTTGGTCCCCTTTCATATAGCCTCTTTCCTCAGGGTGGCGGAATATCTACAATGGGCCCAGGCTTACATCTACAAACCTGCAGAAGAATGGTCCTGTTTTCTAGTAGTTCTGGTAAAAATTCTAACATTAGTTTTGAGTGAACCTCATTTACTTACCTTGTTTGATTTTATCCCCAAACTAATCCCTGGCCATGGGAATAGAGTGCCCTTATTCAGAGGACTGAGGTCACAGGTTGACTTCTGGAGTTACAGATCATGTCAATACCTTCCAACATCCAAACCAAAAGAAGTGGAGAGGGATCCTTTTTAAAAAAAATGTGCTAGGGCTGGGGATGTAGCTTAGTGGTAGATCATTGCCATATCATGTGCAAGGCCTTGGGTTTAATCCCCAATATCGCAAAAAGAAAAAAGAAAGAAAGAGTGAAAGGGAAGGGGAAGGAAGAAAATGGAAAGGAAAGGAAAGGAAAAGAAATGAAAGGAAAAGAAAAGTTGAGAAACTGTCTCCAGAAAAAGCCATTGAATGAGGAGAGGGAGTGGTAGGAATAAAATGAATAAGCAGAAGGAAAATTAAATGACAAGCTGGTGAACAAAAAAGTCTACCAAAACAATGAAAATATGAACTTTTATGTATCTACCACTCCTTCCATTTATATGGAAATAAATATTTTTCCCATTCATCAGTTCATTGTAAATCAAGATTTGAGGTCAATTATATGAAGTTACTATTTTTGTTGGTTACAAAAACAATGGAATATTAGTCATTTCATGCAGGTCATGTTAATTTCTGAGGGCTGGCTGCTGCAACAAAATACTATCAACTTGTTGTTTTTAGATGCCATCAAGTGAGGTCCAAATTATTAGAGGCCCTATGAACAAAAGAATGAAGCACTCCATGAATCTGTGCCAGGGACATGATCTTTTTTATGTTTAAGCCAATTGTTGCAGACACCGTGTCAATCCATCTAGTTGAAGGTCTTCCTTTTTTTCATTGACCTGCCATCCTCCCAAATATGATGGCCTTCTCCAGGAATGGGTCTCTTCTGACATGTCCAAAATATGTCAGGCACTGTCTAGCCATCCTTGCTTCTAAGGAACATTCAGGTTGCACTTCTTCTAGGACAGATCTATTGGCTGTATTGGCAGTACGTGGTACATTCAAAATTCATCTCCACCACCATAATTCACAAGCATCAATTCTTCTCCTGTCTCTCTTATTCAATGTCCAGCTTTCACAACTGTATGATGCGAAAGAAAATACCATGGCCTAAGCCAAGTGCACTTTCATCTTCAATGTGACATCTTCACTTTTCAACACTTTTTTGCAACAGCTTTTCCCAATGCAATGCATCTTTGGATCTCTTGACTGCTGCTTCTGTGGGTGTTGATTGTAAAACCAAGTACATCAAAACCTTGGACAACCTCAGTCTTTTCTTGATTTTTCATGAAGTTGCATGCTAACCCAGTTGTAAGGATATTTGTTTTGTTGATGTTGAGCCACAATCCATATGAAGACTGTGTTCTTTGATCATCATCAGTAAAAGTTTCAAATCCTCTTCACTTTCAGCAAGCAGACTGTGTCATTTGCATAACGTAGTTTGATAATCAGTCTTCCTCCAATCCTGATGCCATGCTCTTCTTCATATGGTCCAGCTTCTTGGATTATTTGCTCAGCATAGAGATTGAAGACATACAGTGAACAGATACAGCCCTGACACACACCTTGCTGGACTTGAAACTAGGCAGTGTTTCCTTGTTCTGTTCAAATGACTGCCTCCTGGTCCATGTACAGATTTCTCAGGGGTACAATTAAGTGCTCTGGTATTCTCATTTTTCACAAAGTTATCCATAATTTGATATGTTCCCAGAGTGAAATACTTTTGTGTAGTCAGTAAAACATAGACATCATTCCAGTATTCTCTGTTTTCAGCTAATATCCACCTGACTTCAGCACTGATGTACCTGTTTCTACGCCCTCTTCTGAATCTGGCTTGATTTTCTGGCAGTTTCCTGTCTATATAATGCTGTAGTCACTTTTGAATGTTCTTTAGAAAAATTTTACTTGCATATGATGTTAATGATATTGTTCAATGATTTCCACACTTAGTTGGATCCCCTTTCTTAGGAATAGGCACAAATATGGATTTCTTCCAGTCAGTTGGTCAGATAGGTGTTTTCCGAATCTCTTGGCATAAAGAAATGAGCACTTCCAGTGCTGCATCTGTTTGTTGAAACATGTCTATTGGTATTCCACCAATTCCCTAAGCCTTGTCTTTTACCAGTTCCTTCAAGGCAGCTTCCACTTCTTCATGCAGTACCATTAGTTCCTGATCATATGTAACCTCTTGAAATGCTTGGTCATCCACCAGTTCTTTATTGTATAATGACTTGGTATATTCTTTCCATCTTCTTTTGGTATTTCCTGCATCATTTAATATTTTCCCTGTAGAATCCTTCACTATTGCCACTTGAGGCTTGAATTTTTTCTTCAATTCCTTAAGCTTAAGAAAAAGAGCATATTCTTCCCTTTTGGTTTTCTGCCTCCGGCTCTTTGCATGTGTCATTATAATATTTGATTTTGTCTTCTCTAGCTGCCCTTTGAAATCTGTTTAGTTCTTTTAACTTCATCATGTCTTCCTTTTACTTTAGCTGCTCAATGTTCTCGGGCAAGTTTCAGAGTCTCTTTTTATATGTAATTTGGTCTTTTTTTTCCTGACTTTTTAATAACCTTTTGCTTTCCTCATGAATATTGTCTTTGATGTCATGCCACAACTTGTCTGATCTTCAATCATTAGTGTCTAACTCATCAAATCTGCTCTTGAGGTGGTCTCTGGTGGGATATACTCCAGGTCATACCTTGGCTCTTGAACACTTGTTCTAATTTTCTTCAGTTTCAATTTGAACCTGCATATGACCAGTTGATGCTCTGTTATACAAACAGCACCTGATTTTGTTCTGACTTTTGATATTGAGCTTTTCCATTGTTTTTCCCAGAAATGTAGTCAGTTTGGTTCCTGTATATTCCATCTAGTGAATTCCATGTATAACTTGTTGTTAGATGCCATCTTGTCATGTCCAATTCATGGTGATCCTATGTTCAACAGGACAAAACACTCTGCAACACTGTGTCATGCTTGGCACTATTATCAGTGCTTCTCTGCTATTCATAAAGTTTTTAATGGTGGATTTTTTTGGGAGTGGATTGCCAGATCCTTATCCCTAGCATGCAGCACCTGGTATTCCTAGGCAGTCTTCCATTCAAGAACTAACCAGGACAACCCTGCTTGGCTTCTAGGGTGCTATGGCTGCAGACTCCGTATGTATAGTTACCATTTATGTTGGTGAAAAATGTATTTGCAACGAAAAGGTCATTGGTCTGACAAAATTCTATCGTGCAATCTCCAGCATTATTTCTGTCACCAAGGCCATATTTTCCAACTACTGAACTTTCTTCTTTCTTTCCAACTTTTGCATTCCAATTCCAGTAATTATCAGTGCATCCTGATTGCATGTTCAACCTATTTCAGATTGCAGAAGCTAGTAAAATTCTTCCCCATCTTCATTTGTGGCCTTAGTGGTGGGTGTATAAATTTGAATAATAGTTATATTAAATGGCCTTCCTTGTAGTTTAAAATAACTGGAAATTGCCAAGTGCAGTGGGTTCATGTCTGTAATCCCAGCGTGACTTGGGAAGTGGAAGCAGGAGTATCACAGGTTCAAGGCCTGAGGCAGCCCACATAACTTAGTGAGAACCTATCTTGAGATAAAAAAATTAAAAATGGGCTTGGATTGCAGCACAATGGTAGTGCACTTGTAAAGGATATGCAAGGCACTGGGTTCAACCCTCAAGTACTGCAATACAACAACAACAGTAAAGGAAAAAGCTTGGAAATTATTATTTCACAGTTCTAGAAGCTGAAGTCAGAAATCAAGGTTTCAGTGGGGCTATGCTCCATTTGAAGGATTTATAGAAGAATCCTTCCTTGCCTCTTCTAGCAGCTAGCATTCCTCGGCTTGTGGCTGCATCGCTCCAGTTATTGCCTTCTTTCACTTAGCTGCCTTTCCTGCATTTGTATGCCCTGTTCTCTACTAATAAGAATACTAGTTATTGGTTTAGAGTTCACTCTGATCAAGAATTATCTTAAGCATATACATCTGCAAAGACCCTATTTCCAAATAAGACATGAATTTTCAGCTATCAATATTCAGTTCAATCTATTATTGGACAATTGAAAAAATGGAAAATTTTTATCTGTTTTAAGTAGAAAAATAAGGGAAAAGACTGGTAAAGTATTCCAGGAATGCACAGGTCATTCAGTATTCAAAACTTCCACTAATGTGTATGCGATTTTACAGATTTCTCTCTTTTTTTTTTTTCTTTTTGTAAGTACTTGGGGGCTGAACCAAGGGCCTAGTACATATTTTGCAAGTGTTCTAGCACTGAGCTACATCCCTCAAACCCTTTTTTTCTTTTATCTTGAGACAAGCTCTTGCTAAATTACTTAGCCTGCATTTGGCCTCAAGCTTATGATTCTCTGGCCTCTGCCTCTCAGTCACTGGGATTACAGGGGAGTGTCCCTGTTTGCAACTTATTTTACAGATTTCAGTTCTGTTTCTCAGAAAGATATGATGAGGTCCTAATCTGTAGTACTTTATTTGGAAAAAGGGTCATTGCAGATGTAATTAGATAAGAGGAGGTCATACAGGGGTAGGCAGGCCCTTAATCCAGTATGAGTATTGCCTTTGTCAGAACATAATGTGAAAAAACAAGGAGAGAGCACTTTGTGTAGACACAGGGATACACAGGGAGAGGGTCACCATATGAAGGTAAAGGCAGAGATTGGAGTTATGCTGCTATAAACCAAGGAACATGTGGGGCCACCAGAAGGTAGGAAGAAGCAAAGAAGGATTCCTTCTGGACAGGTTTCAGAGGGAACATGGTCTATGTCATAAACCCCACTAGAATTTCTTTTGGTTGCTGAAGATGATCCCCCACTCTGTGGAGCTTATCTTACCCTCCTTCAGCTGCAGTACAGATAGCTGCAATCCAACAGCTTCCCATGACTGTGGCAAAGGTTAGACCACCAACAGTGCTGCCACTGAGTGGACTCCTTTCAACCAGCTGAGGACAAGAGGATGAGGGAAAAAGGCCTCAGCCATGGGAATTTGGGAAAGTGCCCCCATCTCAGGCCTCCTTGTCTTCTGCTGAGAAGCCAGGAGGAGGGGGTGGGCACTGGCACCGATATCCTCCCAGAGTCATGGACTCTGGAATACAGGACAGCTGGGCTACACAAAGGGGCAGATAGGACTTAGAGATCCTCAGAGGAAGTGGCCTTCAGCTTTCCTCTCTGGCTGCTAACAATTACAACCAACTGTTATTTAAAACATTTCTTTAACCAAGCACGGTGGCACATGCCTGTAATCACAGCAACTCCAGAGGCAGAGACAGAAGGATCACAGCTTGGAGGTCAAAGGCAGCCTGTATAACACGAGACCCTGTCTCAATATAAAAAGTAAAAATGGGCTGAGGGTGTGGTCCGCTGGTAGAGAACTTGCAAGGCTCTAGGTTCAACTCCTCAGTACAGGGGGGAAAAAGGTTTTTCCACAACATGACCCCTTTACCACTGGACCCAAACTGACTCATTTTGTGTCTTTTCAGTGGGGTTTATGAATGATAAAATGTAATTGAGCCCAGAGGTCATTATTGGCCCACACATGTGTGCTTGTTTCTCCAACTCAGCTCACTCTTTTCTTTTGGCATCTAGGAATTTCTTATTCTTTCTTACAAGCTCAGCCATAAATTTAACAAGTTTGGGTTATATTTTAGCCAGCATCTCCAAGGATTTGTGCCAGGAAAGGGTCAACCTTTTCCTGACCACCGTTTTGGTAGTCAGAATCTTCACCATTTTCCTAGAACCAGAATGTTACCCACCTACCGCCCCTTACTCTTCAGCTAGCTGATTCCTGGTTACATTTGAGTTCTCAACTTAAATGTTACTTTATTTATTTATTTATTTATTTTTGGTGCTAGTGTATTGAACCCAGGGTCTTGCACATACTTTGTAAGGGCTCTACCACTGAGCTGCACCCCTTGCCTCTTTCATATTTTTTATCTTGAGACAGGGTCTCCCTATGTTACACAGACTGCCTCTGGCCTTGAATTTACAATCTTTCTGCCTCAGGCTCCTGAGTTCCTGGAATTTACAAACCGGCACCACCATGCCTGGCTTAAATATTACTTCTCAGAAAGGTATTTTCTAACCTTCATCTAACCCAAATTGTTTACCTTTTATCCTACTTAAATCACCCTTCTTAAGTTAGTATTAACTTGCCATTGAACTTCATGTGACTATTTAATGCTTGATACTCTCTGAAAACTATATGGAGGTAAGAATCAAATCTGTTTAGCATATAGAAGACGACTCAATGGAGCTGATGAAAGGATTTTCTAAAAGTCTGTAAGTAATTGTTGTTAGGTGCCGTCTAGTCAGTGTCCGACTCATAGCGACACTATGTACAATAGGGGAAACATTATTGTTAGTGCTTCTGTGCTATTCATAGGGTTTTCAATGGCTGATTGTTTTCGGGAGTGGGTTGCCGGGTCCTTCTCCCAAGCCTACAGCACCTGGTGTTCCCAGGTGGTCTCCCATCCACACACTAATAAGGCCCGAGCCTGCTTAGCTTCTGAGATCTGAGGGGATAAGATGCCACAGTGGTACAGCTGCAGGCCTATAAGTAATGTTGTTAGGTTGTTAGGTTGGTAGTGTCTGACTAATTAGTGATCGTCATAGGGTTTTCTTTTTTTTCGGTACTGGGGGTTGAACCCAGGGCCTCACACTTGCATGCTTTGCAAGTGCTGGACCACTGAGCTGCATGCCCAGCCATTGTTTTACTCTTTGAGACAGGGTCTCGCTAAATTATGCAGACTGCCTCTAGTCTCAAACTTGTGATCCTCCTGCCTCCGCCTCCCAAGTCACTGGAATTACAGGCATGTTCCTCTGCACCCAGCTTCAACGAATTTATACCCATCACAGAAGTTATGATAGAGAGTATGTTGTTGTTGTTAGGTGACGTCGAGTCGTGTCCAACTCAGTGACCCTTATAGCATTTTCAATGGCTGATTGTTTTGGGATTGCCTTGGGAGTGGAATGCCATGTCCTTCTCCCATTTTTGCAGTGCTGGAAATCGATCTCAGGACCTCAGAGACTGCAGAGTGGCATTCTACCAACTGACATAAATCCCAGCCCCCCTCATAGGGTTTTCAATGGCTGAGTGTTTTTGGATTGCCACAACCTGCTCCCATTTTTGTGGTGCTGGGCATCGAACTCAGGTCCTCAGAGACTGCAGAGCAGCGCTCTACCAACTGAACTAAATGCCAGGCCCTATAAGTAATAGTGTAGTATTAAATGATATCTTAAAACCTACTGTCTTCTGGACTATATTCTCCAGGAAGAAAAGTGGTTCTGGTCATTATATTTTTTGCCTCTTCCTAGGAAGGGATTGTTATTTCCCTTTTGGTAATCACTTGTGTCTTCTCTCCTGCAGAATGGAGATCTCTTCTCATCAGTCTCACCTCCTGCAGCAGCTGAATGAGCAGCGTAGGCAAGATGTATTTTGCGATTGCAGTATACTAGTTGAAGGAAAGGTCTTCAAAGCACATCGAAATGTATTGTTTGCTAGTAGTGGCTACTTCAAAATGCTTCTTTCTCAGAATTCAAGGGAGACAAGTCAGCCTACCACAGCTACATTTCAGGCATTTTCCCCAGACACTTTCACGGTTATCCTGGACTTTGTCTATTCTGGCAAACTCTCTCTTACTGGACAGAATGTCATAGAAGTGATGTCCGCTGCAAGCTTCCTTCAGATGACTGATGTCATTACTGTATGTAAGACTTTTATTAAATCTTCCTTGGACATCAGTGAGAAAGAAAAAGATCGCTATTTCAGTCTCTCAGATAAGGATGCCAATTCCAACGGTATAGAACGTTCCTCTTTTTATAATGGTGGCTGGCAGGAAGAAAGCAGTTCTCCACACTCTCACCTCAGCCCAGACCAAGGAACAGGTATAAGTGGAAAGCCATGGAGTAAGTATAATTACCAGGCGGCCTCTCAAAGGAATACTCAACAACCTTTGGCCAAGCATGAACAAAGGAAAGATTCCATAAAAAAGACCAAACATTTGAGATTGTCACAGCCTTCTGAAGTTGCTCATTATAAATCAAGCAAAAGAGAAGCACGAACATCTGACTCGTCCAGCCATGTTTCCCAGTCTGAAGAACAGGCACAAACTGATGCTGAAGTGGACTCTGCTCCTGTTGGGTATCAGCACAGTCAAGGAGCTGAGATCACATCCAGAAGTTTTCCAGGTACCCAAAAAGTGCCTAAGTCAGTCTCTCAACCAGGTTCCAAATGCCTATGTCAATCAGTTCTATCTCAGCATGCCCGTAAATGTTATGGGCAATTGAACCAGGTGTTTTTTTTTTTTTTAATTATACCTTATACTGAAATTTATTTCACAGAGCATGAATTTAAAATGTTTAATTTGAAAAATATTGAGCAGGGCATGATGGTACATGCCTGTAATGCCAGCAACTCAGGAGGTGGAGACAGGAGGATCACAAGTTTGAGACCAGAAACAGCCTGCACAATTTAGCAAGAGCCTGTCTTAAGATAAAAAATAAAAAGAGGGCTGGGGCTGCAGCTCAGTGGTAGAGCATTTGCAAAGCATGTACAAGAAGTACTTTGGTTCAACCCTGAAGCACTGCACGATAAATAAATTCATTAAATAATGTTGAATACGTTTAATGATTGTAGAACACTGAGGGTCAAAACCCATGATTTTCCATATCTGTATCTGTGGATGCCTGGATTACTATTAAATTTTTGAAGTCTTTTCTAAATAATCACTAAGATACATATTTTTACTTTAAATAGTCTATTTTTCCTTTGTTTTCACTCAGGAGGAATATTCATTAATATATATATTTGTGCATGCGTGTGTGTTTAGTGCTGGGGATTGAACCCAGAGCCCGTATGCTTGCTAAATAAGCACTGTACCACTGAACTACACTCCAGCCCCATAATTTGTTTTGTTTTGTTTTTTGCATTACTGGAGTCAGAATCCAGGGCCTTGTGCTTGCATGCTCTGCAAGTGCTGCACCACTGAGCTGCACCCCCCAGCCCATTTTTTTACTTTTTTTGAAACAGGGTCTTGCTAAATTATGCAGACTGACTCTGGTTTCAAACTTGCGATCCTCCTGCCTCCGCCTCCTGAGCCGCTGGGATTACAGGTTTACGCCACTGCGCCTGGCTCTCAGCCCCATAATTTTTTAAAAAATATTTTAACACTTTAAGCCGGGCACAGTGGTGCACACCTGTAATCCCAGTGGCTCAGGAGGCAGAGGCAAGAGGATCGCAAGTTTGAGACTAGAGGTAGTCTGCGTAACTTAGCAAGACCCTGTCTCAAAAAGTAAAAAAATGGGCTGGGGGTGCAGCTCAGTGGCCTAGCACTTAAAGAGCATGCAAGCACAAGGCCCTGAGTTCGACTCCAGTATTGCAACAAAACAAAACAAAACAGAACAAAAAAAATTTTAACACTTTAAAAAAAAAGTAAAAAAAAATTAGCACAATGCTGGGCACAGTGGCACGCACCTATAATCTCAGAGACTTGGGAGGCAGAGGCAGGAGGATTCCAAGTTCAAGGCCAGCACCAGCCTGTGTAATTTAGCAAGATCTTGTCACAAGATTAAAGAGAAAACGCCAGGCGTGGTGGCGCACGCCTGTAATCCCAGCAGCTTGGGAGGCGGGGGCAGGAGGATCGCAAGTTCAAGACCAGAGGCAGTGTGCGTAAATTAGCAAAACCCTGTCTCAAAAAGTGGAAAAAAAAAAAAATGGGCTGGAGGCGCAGCTTAGTGGTCCAGCACATGCAAAGCATGCAGGCTCAAGGCCCTGGGTTCAACCCCTGGTACCGGAAAACAAAACAAAACAAAAGATTAAAGAAAAAATAATGGGCTGGAGCTGCAGCTCAGTGGTAAAGCAGTTACAAAGCATGCTTGAGGCCATGGGTTCCAACCCCCAGTACCACATACACTCAAAAAAAAATTTAACACAAGTAGGCATGGTGGCGCCTGCAGCGGTAGCCCTGTGGCATCCGATCCCGTCAGATCTCAGAAGCTAAGCAGGGTCGGGCCTGGTTAGTACCTGGATGGGAGACCGCCTGGGAACACCAGAAGCTGTAGGCTTGGGAGAAGGACCTGGCAACCTCCTCCCAAAAATCAATCTGCCATTGAAAACCCTATGAACAGCAGAGAAGCACTGACAATAGTGTTTCCCCT
>VMDO01015334.1:0-51527 GCA_007922755.1 Pedetes capensis | reverse complement strand
AAAAAAAAAAAAAAAAAAAACCTCTCGCATACACGCTCCCACCCACGTATAAAATCCCTTATAGTCAGGTGCGGTGGTATACACCTGCATTCCCAGCAGCTTGGGGGCGAAGGCAGGAGGCTCGCAAGCCCAAGATCACAGGCAGCCTGCGCAACCCAGAGAGACCCTGTGTCAAAAAGTAAAAATATGGGCTCGGAAATTACTGTACTGGAAATCAAGGAATCAGCTGAAGTGCAATTCAGTTATGCCAAATTACCTGCGCAACTTTAGTAGGGAGTGATTCAGCCTCTTTATATTTTTGAGAGACAGGGTTAGACTGGGTGTTCTCTAAGTTCTTTCTTTACTTTTGAAATCTTAAAGCTGTACGAATTTGAGAAATTATGTAGCTCCAACCTGTCCCCTATTTAGATGGGAAGAATGAAGCTAGGAAAGACAGCCTAAAAGCACAGATGTTTAATATCAGAGACTAGAACTCAGTGTTCATGACTTTCAGCCTAGTGCCCACATATTATCCTCACCACTGGTGTTCAGTGTGGATTCCACATGCAGGATCTCCTGAGAGCTTGCAGGATGCAGAACCTAAGCCTCTATCCCAAGTCAACTGAATCATTATCTGGATTTGTAAAAATATCCTCAGGGAATTCATATTTGTATTAAAGCTGGAGAAGATCTAGGCTTCCTAGTAAATGCTTATGGGCTGAAAAACTAAAATAACAGAGCCAGGCTTGGTGACATACAACTGTAATCCCAGCACTCGGGAGGCTGAGGCAGGAGGATCTGCCAAAGCCCAGAGGCTGCCCACACAATTCAACAAGACCCTGTATCAAGAAAAGAGGTGGGGGGAAGCAACAAAAAGAAAAAATATTCATTGAGTTGGGGGAATATTCTTTCGGACAGACTAACACTGAAACCCTTTTTTCTATACACCTCTTATTAATTCATCTGACGAATGCCTCCTGAGGACTCACTCCGTTTGAGGTGTGGTAGAAATAGAAAGAGCAGGTCCTTGCTCTCCTGAATCAACACAGCCACAAAGGGAGTCAAAGCCCCTTTCTCTTTTCCCACTTCCTTCTTGTCCCTCTGTACCCTCCTTTTGCCCTCTCCTTTCCCAACCTCCTTTCTCTTCCTATCTTAATGATTCCTTAACTAGAATCTCATTTCTGTAGTTGGTGGTTTAAGAGCAAAGTATCTTATTCATTTGAAATTCCAATTTCAGAATAGTGATTTTGAAATGCTGCAAATTTTTGATTTGGCTCGCTTCCAAGCAGCTTACATTATAATATCAACATGACCCTAAAACTGTATATAAAGAAGACAAAAGCACTCAGCACACTTTTGGGGGAATTCTACATGAATATAATATGGGTTAGTCATACACTTTAGTTTTATTTCTTCCTAATGAAGTCTTTCATCTAAAAAGATAAAACATTGGAATGCTGAGATATGGAAGCAAAAATAGATTTTTCCTCAAGTATTTAGAGGGAGCACATCTATAATAAAATATTTTTCATGGAGGAGAAAAGGAAAATTTTTCAATCACATCAGATTAATCTCATTCAAGACCTTAGTATGAAATAGAGACAATGAAACACAAATCTGGTAAATGAACTATTTTCTGATGAGTAATTCAGGATGTAGTCTTTACATTAACCAGTTGGATCCCAAGTTGTGGTTCTGTGATAGGAGTTGATTCCTCTGAGGCTCGTATGCCTGGTATTTTAAGTTCCAGTATTTGAAAGTATTATACCTTTCTTTCTTCACACTCTCTCATAGTTCTGAAAAGCTCTGAACTCATTTCATTCTTTTTTCTTTCTCTTATCTTCTCTCTCTTCAAAGATATTTCGTGATGATTCCGCTTTTCAAAATCAAGACGGCTTGAACTTCAGCTGAGGGTAATGAAATTTCAATCTCACACACAATGGCAGCTACATCCTCTTTCTCCTCCCTTGGTGTAGTCAGAATAGCAACTGCCCAGCATGAACAATAGGACTCCTTTTCAGTTCTAAGGGATTGGCTGTTGCTGAACAGCAGTGCATAGAAATAAGCCTTGGCAATCCCATGGGTGACATTTCTTACTCCTTATCACCCATGCAGCACACAGCCGAAACTTGATAAGACACCCAGAAAGAAGATAATGGCTGCTATCAAGCTGTCTAGGTAGAAATAATAATAATCATCTGTTTATGGGAAAGCAGCTGTCCTATTGTTTTGGATTTCATGAAATCCCGGAGTCAGATCCTCTGTTGCACGCCAAGCCCGTCCCTGTTCTTCATGCCAATCCAATCACTTTGGGGCTTTAATTATGAGCATTTGTTCATGATCCTTTGCTGCAATAAAACAAGGATCTATGCAAATATCCCATGATCATATGTAGTAGTAAGATGTACTTAAAAGACTAGAGAAGACACATTCTATAGGAAGATCTAGAGGCTGCAAAGACTTTGAACTGAGTATAGAAAAGTGCACTATTTCTTTGTAAAATATACACAAACCCCAGAAGTACTACAGATGAACAGTCCAGTAATCATTCCAGTCTGAAATCTTATACTCTGAAATTTCAAAGGTAGGTCTTAACTTCTCAAAGAGAAACTCCAAATAATTGAGAGATTGTAGATGTCAACAATACAGGTCACAGCGATGTTTGCTGCTGTTTATTTGTCCTGAACAGAACAGCTAAAAGCTTAGAAGCAGCCTGGTAGTAATGTCATTGTTCTCCTTTCCTTTGAGTCAAATCCCTCTCCTGGCTGCAAAAACATTCCCTGGGCTGACCATGTGGTCACTTTATTCACAAGTGTTCTGATAAAGCATTCTCTTCATTGGGGTGGGCTGAAGATGCCACTTCTCTTTCCCTATCTGTCCACCTATCTCTGGGAAAAAAAAAAAAAAAAAAAAAAAAAAAACAGGCAGCCATGTCCTCACAAGTGAAATAAACAAGTGAAGAGAAACAAATAAATCAGTTTTTTCTTTTTCCCTCCATGCAATACTAAAGCATAGCTAAAACTTGGATCTTCTTTCCCCAGAAGCCAAGAGACCTCCATCCATGAAAAAGTTAATACATAAGGTTCCCATCATTTCACTGAGCAGAAGGTTGCAGTTGCTTTTACCTCTCCTGTGGCTTCCCTAGAAGTCATCACCACTCCTAATATATCCAGGCTGACTTCATTTCCTCCTGTGTCCCCTTTTTAGTAAGACATGACAAGGACCAAAGGATACCAAAGAGGAAAAAGATAAGAATACTGTAAGTGGAGAAACAGCTTTGAAGAATTTCCCACCTACTTGATCCTTCATTCTCTGTGAGAAAATTATTCTATAAGCCAGAAATGTCTCTGCCACTGAATAAGTCCATCTCTCTTCCTTCACAACAAAGGGACACCCAGCTGAAGGTTCTCCTCTTCTCTGTCCCTGCTGAGTGAATGGCCCATGCCATGGAGGCACAACTCAAGCACTATTTTCTCTGTAGACCCTTCCTCTATCCTCTCCCATTTTCTCCTACCCCCCAAAGAAGTTGTTAGTAATGGGATTTTGTAGATAAATATATATAGCTTTTTTCATTCTATATTGTATGCCTTTCTTTCCAACCAGAAAGTGAATTCCAAGAAAGGAAGTTAATATTTTTTTACCTTTTTTTTATTCGGCAAAATGTTAATGTATTTTTATGTTTTTATTAGACAAAGTATATGAGGTAACATATTTTGTACCAGACATATCTTGATGTGAATCCTAACTCTGCCATTGACTTCCTGCATACCCTTGAATTTTCCAGGACTAAATTTACTAGGCAAATGCTCTCCCACTGAGTCGCACTCCTACCCCTGGAACTGAATTTCCTAATTGCAAAATGGGGCTATTTCATAAAGTATTTTTTAAAGTATTAAGTAAATTAAAGTATGTGAGAATAAAATATTTAGCATAATGCTGGCATAAAATAGGCTGTAGATAAATAATAGCCATTATGCTCATAATCAACTATAGTAGCTCATCAATAAATATATATTGAAAAATAAAGGCAAATGCAATATGCTGGGTGCAGTTGTTCCCTCCTATAATCACAGCAACTCAGGAGGCAGAGGCAAGAAGATTACAAGCTTGGGGCCAGAGGCAGCCTGTGTAATTTACCAAGACTCTGTCACAAGATAAAATAAATATATATATACACATATACATATATATATATATATACATATACATACATATATATATATATATATATATATATATATATATATATATATTTATATGGGGCTGGGATTTAGCTCAGTTGGTAGAGCGCTGCGCTGCAGTCTCTGAGGACCCGAGTTCAATTCCCAGCACCGCAAAAATGGGAGAAGGGCCTGGCAATCCACTCCCAAGGCAATCCCAAAATAGTCAGCCATTGAAAACTCTATGAGGGTCGCTATGAGTCGGATACTGACTCGACGGCACCTAACAACATATATATATATGGCTGAGGGTACAGCCTCGTAGTAGACAACTTGCAAAGTATGCACAAGGCCCTGCATTCAGCCCCCTAGTACTGGAGAAAAAAATGAAATGCCTGCATAGATTTACCGTATATATGCATGCACTGCATATACAGACACACAACAGTCAATGTCAACATGCTATCATCCTCCCTCTGCAAACTACATTGCTCTCTGCTTACCCGAGATCTCAAAGTCTGTCAGCCTATAGGGTGTAATGATAGAAGGGAAGAAACTGATCACAAGAGTTTGCAGAGATTCTTATTTCCAGCAGCTTTACTATGAGTAATAGCCTCAAGAAATCCACAGGTTTTCCTCTGTTGAGTGAAGAATTTGACCCTCCCCATGTGACATCAAGACAATACGGGCAGGGCAGGTGGCAAGAATAACATGCCCCTCACCCATAACCAGCGAGCCCCAAAGGGAAGAGGAGAGGCAAAGGGGTCTATGTCCTGTCCACTTGCCAGAATGAGTCATGGCAGAATTCAGGAAACAGGAAGACTGGGGCCTTTAACTTGCACTTCCTTCTCCCAGTAGTCATTATAAATTGTAAGTTCTTGCACCATAAAACCATGCATGACTATGGAATTCTGGAAATATCTGGATTCAGACTCGGCCTTTCTTCCACAAGATACCAAAGGGGTTGATGTCTGGCCAGTAACGAAAGTTTGGCAGCTCCTACTCCACACATAATAGGCATTGTTTTCTTGAGAGTTTGTCTGTTTTTTCTGGCAGGCTTGACTGCTTGGAACGGATTCTAAAACAGAAAAGGAAAAAGTCAGTCTGCCTTTTGTTGTTGTTCACACACATGCAATAAAATATAAAGCTGGTCACAGAACTGTTGTTTTGCTAAATTGTCAGGAAAGTTGGTGGGATACTACTCAGAAAAGATGACTTATCAACTTAAAATAGATTTACCTTAAAAAAAAGTAATTAACTTATTTTTGTATAAGAGATATCCACAATATCCTAAAGTGGCTGCCTTCACTCAGATATGAAGCAACACATTACAACTGTATTAGCTGACAACTGAACTGTGTCTGGCCCATTCATCTGCATAGAAAATCCATTTGCATGACATTATTAATGTGCTTGTTTATCAAGCTTACCAGGTCACTGGCAATCTCAAGACATGTTTATCGTCGCCACCTGATGGGTTCTCAGATGTTTCCATCTGAAACTACACAAACATGACTTATTAAGTTATTGATATGACAAAATCCTATTACAAAACACCAGACTCCCTTCCAGTGGGAAGGACCAGGAGTGTTTTGTTTTGTTTTATTTTGGTTTGGTTTTGGTTTGATTTTTTTTTTCTAGTTTGTCATGAGCCAACACTCTTGCCTAAACCACAATCAAGAACAAGGTTTTCAGTGGCCGATTATTATAGAAGTTTTCAAATGCTTACTCTTAGTTTCTGTACTTACTTTGTCATGGACCAGTGATAAGCAGCTGTGGATCAACCTGGCTCAGGGCGCACACTTTGCCAAACTGGGGGCTTAGTCACATTGGAAGTGGACTAATATTCTAGATGAAGGTTCATGAATTTTCTCAGCAAAGTGTCAGAAAGTAAATATTCTGAACTTTGCAAGCCATACATTCTCTTGTAACTAACTAGTTCTGCTATCATAGCATGAAAGTAGCCACAGGTATTAAGAAAATGACTGAGATTGATCAATAAAACTTATTTGTTAAAACAGGCCATAAACTGTATTTGTCCTAGCAGCTATGGTTGCCAACTCCTAGATGATGACTTTAATGATGATCATGATGATGATAACAAGTAGCATTTATTGATCAGCTACTCTATGGCATGTACTTCCACTATTCCCATAGGTTAGGTAACATTGTTTAACTTTACAGAAAATGAAAATGTGACAGAAAGAAATTAAGAAATTATTTTAAGATATTCTGAAAATTGGTAGATGGTTAAAGACCTAAACTATAGTCCCTAGACTTACAAGATATCATAATTATTATTGTTATTAAGTGCCATGAAGTTGGGACCAACTTCATGTACAAGAGAATGAAACACTGCCTAACACCATGCCAGGTACATGATCCTTTTCATGTGTAAGCCCATTGTTGTAGACAATGTGTCAATCCATCTAGTTAAGGGTCTTCCTTTTGTTTGTTGATCCACCACTCTCTCAAACCTGATGTTCTTCTTCACATATTGGTCCCTCCTGACAACATGTCTAAAATGCGTAAAATGCAGTCTAGCCACCCTTGCTTCCAAGGAACATTTTGGTTGCACTTCTTCTAGGACAGATCTGTTGGTTCTTTGGCAGTCCATTGTATATTCAATATCCATCTCCAGCACCATAATTCAAAAGCAACAATTCTCCTGTCTCCCTTCTTCATTGTCCAGCTTTCACAAGCTTATGATGTGACTGAAGATACCATGGTAAGAATCAAGCACACCTTCCTCTTCAATGTGTCATTTTTACTTTTCAACAATTAAAGAGATCTTTTGCAACAGCTTTTTCCAATGCAACATGTCTTTTGATTTCTCGACTGCTGCTTCTGTAGGTCTTGATTTTTGAGCCAAGTAAAACAAAATCCTAGATAGCCTCAATCTTTTTTCCATTTATCATGAAGTTGCCTACTGACACAGTTTTAAGGACTTTCGGTTTCTTGATGTTGAAACATAATCCGTATGGCAGGCTGTGTTATTTGATCGTCATCAACAAGTGTTTCAAATCCTCTTCAGTTTCATCAAGCAAAGTTGCATTAACTGAATCTTCCTCCAAACCTGATGCCACATGCTTCTTTACAAAGTCCAGCTTTTAGGATTATTTCCTCAGCATAAAGACTGAAGAGGTAAAGTGAAAAAACACAGCCCTGACACACATCTTTCTTGACTTTAAACCAGGCAGTGTTTCCTTGCTCTGTTCAAAAGACTGCCTTCTGGTCCATATACAGATTCCTCATGAGTACAATTGAGCGCTCTAATATTCCCATTCCTTGTAATGTTATCCATAATTTGTCATCATTCACACAGTCAAATACCTTTGCATCGTCAAAAAATTTAAACATCTTTCTTGTATTCTCTGCTTTAAACTAATATCCTTCTGACATCAGCAATGTCCCTGGTTCCATGCCATCTTCTGAATCCAGCTTGATTTTCTGGTCTCCTCTCTATATACTGTTGCAGTTGCTTTTGAATGATCTTTAGCAAAATTTTACTTGTATTTGATATTAATGATATTGTCTGATAATTTCCACATGTGGTCTGATCCCTTTTCTTGGGAATAAGCACAAATTTGGGTCTCTTCCAGTCAGTTGACCAGGTAGCTATTTACTACATATGTGTGTGTGTATGTATATATATGTGTATATATATATATATAGATAGATAGATAGATAGATAGATATGTATATATATGTGCATATATATATATATATATATATATATATATATATGTTATATTCAATATATGGGCTGGGATTTAGCTCAGTTAGTAGAGCACTGCTCTACAGTCTCTGAGGTCCCGAGTTCAAATCCTAGCACCACAAAAATGGGAGAAGGGCCTGGCAATCCACTCCCAAGGCAATCCCGAAACAGTCAGCCATTGAAAACCCTATGAGGATCGCTATGAGTCAGAGACCGACTCAACGGCACCTAACAACAACACATATTGAATGTGCGTGCGTGTGTGTGTGTGTGTGTGTGTGTGTGTGTGTGTGTATAGTTGTTGTTTTTAGGTGCTGTCGAGTCTGGTCCAACTCATAGCAACCCTCACATTGTATTAGATGACTGATTATTCTGAGAGTGTTTCAGGAGTGGGCTGCCACATCCTTCCACATTTTTGCAGTGCAGAGGATTGAACCCAGAGCCTCAGAGAACACAGAGCATCATTCTACCAATTGAGCCAAACCATATATGTATGCATATACATATATATGAATTAAAATTGTATATGAACTGGATTTGTGATCTCATATCTGATTTTGTAGCCCTCTAAAACTGTTGGAAGGGTGCCAATTAGATGCAAGATTATATGGTATATGGTGTCTATATATGTGTGTGGCATATATATGATATTTATATACATGGAGTGAGACATTTTTACTAAAAATGAAAAATTTTAAATATTATTATCATCTTCATCCTCTTATTCCCTTTTTCATCACCCCACTCATATCCACCTCAGCTGTATCACGGTCTTAGTGATCAGTCATTCCATAGCGTCCACATGGACTCAGGACCAGGTATCGATACAGTCAGTAGTAAACACAGTAATCCAAACCTTCACATATTCAACAAACACAGAGTGGGTGCTTACTTTGTGCTAGACACAGGCCTAAGCAATGAAGCTATAGCAGAGAATAGCACACATAAGATCCTGCCTTTAAAGAGCTTCTAATAGGAAAACCTCAACTCTGAGGCCAGCCTGGACTACAACAGTAAGACCTGATGTCAAAAAAAAAAAAAGTCCTGCATTCTAGTAAGGAGCAGTAGACAATAACCAAGGAAATATATGTTATATTGACTGCAGACTCAGTGTTGAAAAAAAATAATACACCAGAGTAATAGAAGTAATAGAATAGAGAATGATGAGGGCATGTTTCTCTTTTATTTCTTCTTTTATTTCTTCTTCACCAATCAAGATATATAAACTCCAAATAGACCTCTACTCTCAAATTAATCTACTAGGTATGCACTTATCTATAGAATATTTTCCTACCATATCTTTTACCAGTTATTTCCCCCCAACTGTATAGGAGAGGACACCGAGGAAGAAAATGGTTCATTTACGCATGCTGCAAGTATTTATAGCATGCCTACTCTGTGTGGGACACTGTTTTTAGAACATGGAATCCAACAGGGAGCAAAACAGAGAAGGACGCTTACTCTCATAGGCTTCTCCCATGGCCAGGGGAGTCAGAATGAACAAAAACCATAATAAACACATGTTAGAAGGTGATGAGTATACCAGAGAAAAGGAAAGGTGCCACAGGATAGGGACATCAGAGGTAGAGGAGACAAGAACCAGTTGTAATTTTAAACAGCTGAGCAAAGTTTTCTCCATCAGTAGCATATGACAATAACACTGCCTACCTGAACATCAAACCCTGGTTTTTAGTTCTCTCATCATGACAGATAACATGCCATCCACGAAAAGGAAATAGAGGCTTTCTTGTGTTACATGTTCTATTTAAGTCCATAGAAAGAAATGTTATTCTTTCAAAGTCGTTTTTGCCCTTCCCTTTCCCTTGGCTGAGAGAAAATATTGAAAGACTGGCAGCTGAAACAATGTAGGGATGGGAGAGGGGAAAGGAAGGAAAAACCAAGGCCAAGCATTCACGCTCCTGATTGTTTTTATCAGGATGTCACCATGGCCCCACACTCCTGAGTTCCAGGCCAACCTTCCCAAAGAACCTAGAAAAGCAGGGTTGGCAGGCAGTGGGCAATTTCCACTAAGAATGGAAATTCAAAAAGTAATAAGATGTGAATATAGATTTGAATTTTAATCAGATCCAACATAGGAACTCGGTGTTCTTCAAAAGGAAATATTTCTAGGCTTCTAGAAAAATGTCATCCACATAAAGGCTAACTACTGTTTTACATATAAAACTGCCATTCTTCATTCGTTTTCCAGGAAAAATATGATGATAAAATGAAACATTACTGCAAAGATTTCTTACTTATGAACATTAATTGTTCCTGAGGGTTTTTATTTAATCATTCTTACAAACTAAGAAAAACGCTTATAAGCTTAAGGCAAAGATTAGGGGATTTCAGTTAATGCATCATGAAAAATAGGCATAATCAAAGCCTATTTCTTGGTAATAATAGTATTTTCTAAGAGGTTGCAACAATTTATTTTTTGAGAGAAGTTCTCGCTGTGTAGCCCAGGGTAGCCTGGAACTCACTATGTAGACCAGGGTGGCCTCAAACTTGTCTTGATCCTCCTGCCTCAGCCTCCCAAGTGCTAGGATTACAGGCATGTGCCACCCTGCCCAGCTCAACAAATTCTTAAAAATATTATTTAGCCTTAGTTTTAAGAATACTAATAGCAATAATTCTGTCTAAAACCAAAAGGGTTTTAAAGTTAAGTCTGCTTACCCAGAAAGAATGTACTTAGTAATTCCCACATTCTGCTACCAACAGTAATAATACTGTTATCTTAGTTGTACTATATTAGTGGTTACTCTGAGCTGGGATTTAGCTCTGTTGGTAGAGTGCTTCTCTGTGCTCCCTGAGGCCTTGGGTTTGACGCCCAGCACCACAAAATAAAGGGGGGGGATAGGGCCTGGAAGCTCACCCCCAAAACAATCCTGAAAACAATCAGCCATTGAAAACTCTATGAATAGCAGAGAGGCACTGACATAGTGCCGGGCATGGCACAGTGTTGGGGAGTATTTCTTTCTGTTGTACATAGGATCACTATGAGTCAGACCCAAGTTGACATCACCTAACAACAACAACAACAAATATTTACTCTATACTAGGCATTTTTGTTAAGTAATTTTACAGAATATACTTTAGCAAACCCTTACCATGTGGGAGAGATATTATTCCCATTTAATAGATGAGAAGAATGCTCAAAGACATGAAGTAACTTACTCAAGGGCATATAACAGGTAAGCTTGGATACTAATCCATAGGTTTCTGATTCTAAAATCAACTCTCCCTTCTTATTCTCCCACAGTTCTCTTTTCCCTGTATTCTCTTTAAGGAATATATATTCTTTTATAATTAAAAAATTTTGGAAAATAATTGCTATATATTTACTACACTTAGCTGACTCACTAATCAAGTTATTCTGTAAATTTCAGACGAAAGTCCTCTGGGGTGCCATGGGCCAATCTGGGTTCTGGGAGTCTATACTACCTCCCTGGGATAAAGCAAACTGGTTTCTATGTGACTGGTCAATCCCACAACCCACTGGTCATAGGATCTCAACCCCAACCTCAATCCACTTCCTCCCTACCCCCATGAGAATTTTGTGAAGGCTGCTAAAAAAATTAAAATGACAAAGTCAGATCCAGCAGTTAGCAGAAGCTAGGGTCAAGAATTCTCTAAACCTCCCTAGTTCAACCCTGATTTGGTACTCCTTAGAGAAAACAGGAGCAAAATCCCTTGAGTGTCCATGTCTATGAGATGAGCCTTTCCAATATGCTTGATGTTTCCCATCTGTGCATATATGTGAATGGCTAAATATGTGTTTATAACACATAATCCTATTATAAGCATTCAGAGTAATAAGCCTCATATATTGGAGGGATAGACAATTATTTCCTCTATTAAAGGATTTTTCACATTAAAATATAAATCTCTATTGCATTATTTTATAATGTAAATTGCCCATAACTGTGAGATGCCAACTTTTTGATCTAACCGAGAAGAGACAGGCAGGCTAGAAAACTAAGCATCCATATCAAACAGGAAAGAGGATGTGTACATTACAGAGGGCAGGAGTAGCCCAAGTGTTCTGACAGGCTCTCTCAAATCTGCTAGTCCCAAATGTCTGGAATCAATCTCCATTTATACAAATTAAATGTATTCATTTTTAAATGATGTATATTATGTATGGAAAGATCTTCCTAGGTACTGAGCTTGATTATTTATATCATTGGGAGAGAATATCCATTTGTGGGTGCCAAGTTTGGTATGCATCAGAACTTGGAGTGGTTTTCAACATATATAATTTAGGTATCACAGCTGAAAATTCTGATTCATTGTCTAGGGGGAATCCAGGCATCTGCAGTTTAATAAGTCTTCCTCCAATTCCCTGAACCACCAGACACATACATACATACACAGGATACTGAAGCACACCTAATTCTGAAAAGCCCTGGGCTAGTTAATGAAAAATGGTAGGTTTCTCCAAGTTGAAGGAGGCAGAACAAATACTACATAAGACAACTTGGAGGGAAGCAATCACTCCTGACCTTTTCAAGAAACTAACTGAAAGGGTATATCCAACCTACTAAAAACACACTGAAGACTACAGCACTTTAATATCAGATATTTGGTTTATAAAATTTGTTTTAAAAATAATCCAGGTGCAATGGTTCATGCCTGTAATCGCAGTGACTCAGGGGGCTGAGGCAGGAAAATCACAAGTAGGAGGCCAGAGACAGCATGCACAACTAAGCAAGACCCTGTCTCAAAATAAAATCTAACAAAATGGCTGGGAGTGCAGCTTAGTGGTAGAGCATTTGCCTAAAATGTGCAAGGCCCTGGCTTCAGCTCCCAGTACTACAGTACTAAAAAAAAAAAACTAGTTAATTAATTAATTTAATTTAATGGGCCACTGTAATTCATCTCCTGAAACCATCTGTCACATAATTTTGGCCCTATTCTTACACTACCTTACCCATTCTTTATATTTCTATAATTGCAGTTTCTGACACAGAATTTCAGAGAAGGCCATAAATGCATCCATGTAAAACAAGAAAGTGAAAAGTATTATCCCTTTTAGGTGCATGTTAAGCTAATGTGCTCATATGCACTGTCTTAGTTCATTTTCTGTTGCTATAACAAAATAGTCAGGGTTGGGTACTTGATCAAGAGAAGTTTATTTAGCTCACAATTCAGGAAGATAAAAGTCTAAGATCAGACAACCCTATCTGTCTGGCCTCTGATGAAGACCTCATAACAGATAACATCACAGGTAGGAGTGTATATGGAAGAGACCACATGGTGAAACAAGAAGCCAGAGGGATAGCCAGGCCTGGAGGTGCACACCTATAATCCTGGCACTTGAGAAACTGAGGCAGGAGGATTGAGATATTGAAGTCAGCCTGAGTTACTTAGCAAGCTCTAGGCCAGCCTTGGCAACACAATGAGACTCTGTTTCTCTCTCTCTCTCTCTCTCTCTCTCTCTCTCTCTCTCTTTCCCTCTTTCTCTCTCTCACATACACACACACACACACACCCCAAAGGAATTTAAGGGGCCAGGCTTGCTCTCTATAACAACTCATTTAACTCACTATCACAAGAACTAACTTAGTCTGCAACACCAGCATTAACTCCTTCTGAGGGCAATGCCCCACTGACCTAATTACCTAGCACTGGGTACCACCTCTTAAAGACTCTTCCACTTCAGTATTGCCATACTGGAACCAAACCTCCCATACATGAACCTTTTTGGGTATATATTCCAACCACAACTCTCGGGGTGCCCGAACCCTGACACCATAGGGGACTGGTGAGGCATGGAGGATGGATGGAGTCAAGGACAGCTTTGGGATGCCTTTAAAAACACAGCTTTCTATTGTATAGCACTTAAAAGTGCCACAGCTCAAAATGTTACACAGCTCTGGGGTTCACTTATCTGTGATGGTGGTCTCTGATGATCTCTGTCCGGGTCCAGTGATGGTGTGACCTCTGCGATGGCAGGCAGTCTTCTCTCTTGATTCAGCAATGGTGTGGCCCATCTACAGTGGAGTGGCAGCATCATGCAGAGCAGCGAGCAAGCTCTGCTTATACAGTCTCTAGGTACCCACCCCAAGATGGCCACCAACCAATTAGGAAGCGGTGTGAGGGACTAGGCACAACCAATTAGGAGTGACATTTAAATATATGGTGAAACAGGATGTCACTTCCTGGCCAATCATGGGATGTTCTTTAGTGACAAATCAGGGGGCAGGGTGAGGGTGGGGAGTAACCAGTCAGGGGGCAGGGGTCCAAAAGGGCAGGGGCCATGTTGCCCCGGAGGATAGATGTCAGTCCTCCAGGCGGCATGTTAGACAGTCTCTATCCCAACCATATTTCCTGTCTATCCCCTGGAGATCCCATAATATTCCCTACAATTATGACACATTCAAACCACAACCAAATCGTACATGGCACTACCTTAGTCAGCTCAGGCTGCCATCGCAAAACACAATTGGCTAGATGGCTTAAACAACAGGCAACTAGTTCTCTCACTGCTTGAGGCTGGAGAGTCCCAGATCAATTCAATTCCTCTGTGAAGGTTCTCTTCCTGACTTGCAGGTAACTTCCTTCTCGTGTCTTCATGTGGTGAGGAGGGGTGCGGTCAGAAGGGGAGAGAGAGTGTGCATGCACTGTGGTCTCTTTTCCTCTTCTTCTAAGGACATTAATCCCACCCAGGGATGAACTCATCTAAATCTATCTCCCAAAGGAAGGCTTCACCTTCACATACTTTCACACTGGGGATGAAGACTATAGCATAGGAAATGGGGGAACACAATCTCCAGTCTGTAACAAGCATAGTTCTTCAAAAAGACCAGACACACTGGTAGGTCAGGTTCTCTTCAAATGGATCATTCCAAGTGAGAATACCAACTTATCTGAGAGAAAGTGAGTCAATCTTGTTTTCACAAAAGAAAAAATTGCTGATGTCATTTTCTACCCTCTCAATAACCAAGAATCTGTAGGAACATAAAAATAATGAATAAAGTTTAAGAATCTAACATCAGATTCATTCTCTACTTGATAACAATTGCTTGGTTAGTGATACCAGCTGTTCAAAATGAAACAGAAAAGAGTGAAAGAAGTTACCCATCCACCTCTTATTTCTTCCATGAATTATCCACTTCTTATTACTATCTTTTAAAAGATATGCAGTCTTTCCTATATCATTTCTTTCCCTCAATTCAGACAGACTGTAGTACATATTTTATAAAAGTGCTATAGAGGCTAGGGAACTTGAAAGATATCTATATTTAGACATGCCAAGGGTTAGGCAGTTTTCTTTTTCTCCCTTATTTCCATTAGTTAATACTTTAAAAGAGTGATGAAATAGTGTATGTTCTATCATTTTATCATCTGATTGTTCCCCTCCAGCCATCACTGGAAAGATTTTGAGCACAGACATGCTATTGGATCCGTACTCCTGGAAATAAGGAGTTTGTGCAGTGAATAGCAGTTACATTCTAATTATATTAATTCAGACTGCAATTTTATTGAAATATAAAGGACCTGCTGTCGCGGTGGTGTGGACAATGGAGGCTGAACATGTCAACGACGTGACAAATTCCTCGAGCAGAGTGCCAGATGTATTGTTGCCCAGGATTCTTTTCTGAGAGCAAATTCAGTAAGCACTATCAGTGTCAACTATGGAGTAAGGAATTGGTTCGTTTGTTATCTTTCCAAGTTGCAGGTACATCTGCCAGAAGAGTCTGCCAACAGATGAATTGGTAATTAAAATCATTTCCGTGGTTGGAGGGAGTGATTCGGAAATTGTTCTTTTCTTTCTTTCTTTCCCTGCGTAGGGAAAAGAATACTTTGGTGAATATTGATGAGGATCTTCCATGGACAATAGTAAAATTGTGTGATTCATGAATGCCTTGCTATTCCTTTTACCACTTGATCACCTTAACTGGGATTTTTCCTTTAGATTTTTTAATAGGGTTTTAAAGTTCAGCGCTTTGCTAACACTGTATCTTTCTTTGTCTTGTAAAAGTTCTTTGCAACAAACCTAATATGGGTCAAATACACCCAGCAATATCAATCAATTTACAAGTAAAAGTATATGGCATCCTTTCCCTCCACCAGCCACTATGCTAGAATAAAGAACAAATAATGATGATGACTTTTTTCCTGCATTTCTTTTGCTTCAAGTAACCAAAATGTAACAAAAGGAGTACTCTTCCCTCTGTATCTCAGTAAACAAATGAAAAAGAAATCATTGGTGGATATGTGTCATTCTGTGTTTGTCAAACCCATATATTGGCCAATATCAAGATTGAACCCCAATAAAAAGATGGATTTTGAGTGATAATTCTTTGTCAATACATGTTTATCAATTGTGCTGAACAAATGTACCACTCTGGTGAGGGAAGTGGAAAATGGAGGAAGATGTTCTTGTTGGGGAGTATGGGATATTTGGGAATTTCAGGTACTTTCCACACAATTTTACCATGAATATAAAACTGTAAAATAATAAAGTGTTTTTTTAAAAATCATAAAATAATGAATGGAACTGGAGAAATCAACTTAACAAACACAGGCTCAAAAAGAGAAATACCTTATGTTCTCACTCTTATGTAGGAGCTGAATCTTACTTAAAGGAAGAGAAAACATGCATAAGCAGATATATAAAAATGCACAATTAAACTTAGCAAAGAAGAGAAAATATAAACAGAGTAGAAAGAAGGAGGGAGGGGACTAGCAAAGGCAAGCAAAGGTTGTGGAACGTGGGAAGGGGAGGAGAAACAATGTAAAGGGATTAAGGGGGAGAGGATAATCTCAATGTAAAGGATGCAACTTCATGAGTACATGGGGAAATAGAGGAATATAACCCATAAATGCATACAAGTTTTACTACATATTAGTCAAAAGTTTCCATAAACTTTGTAAGTTGATGAAAGTATGACCAAAAGTGATGTAATAGTTGCATAATGGAAAAAGCAAATGCTGTATTACTCTGTACTCAACCAATATTAATGGATTCAGGTAAAAATCCTTGATCTCTCTCTCTCTCTCTCTCTCTCTCTCTCTCTCTCCCCCACAGACACACACACACACACACACACACACACATACACACACACACACACACACACACACACACACTTCTACTTATGGAAATACTACTACAAATCACTACTTAAGAAGTTGTTGTTGTTAGGTGCACTCAAGTAGGGTCTGACTCATAGCGACCCTCAGGGTTTTCAATGGATGATTGTTTTGTTGGGTGCCATTGAGTAGGGTCTGACTCATAACCACCCTCATAGGATTTTCAATGGTTGATTGTTTTGGGATTGCCTTGGGAGTGGATCCCCACATCCTTCTCCCGTTTTTGTGATGCTGGGAATCCAACTCTGGACCTCAGTGACTGTAGAACAGCGCTCTACCAACTGAGCTAAATCCCAGCCCTGGATGATTGTTTAGGGATTGCCAAATAGCTCAGTTGGTTGAGTGCTACTCCGCACTCTTTGAGGACCTGGGTTCAATCCTTAGCAACATAAAAACTTAAGAAATAGTATTGCCAAAAACATGGACCCAGAATATGATAAAAATCTCAACCTCTAACAACTCACAGGAGGCACAAAGGACACAATAATGAAAATGAGAATTCCTCAGGGACTAGAATCAAGAAAATGCAGATTGTTAGAAAATAATCCCATTTCTTCAACTAAAAATTCCAAGAAAAAATATGGAGATGAACAAAGAACATGCAGATCAAAAGAAATCCTAAACTGAGCAACATGGTACATGTCTGTAATCCCAGCAACCCAGGAGGCTGAGGCTGAAGACCTTGACTTCAAGGCCAGTGGCAACCTGTGCCACTTAGTGAGACTCTATATCAAAATAAAAAATAAAAACGAGATTGAGGGTTCAGCCTAATGGTAGAGCACTTGCCTCGCAAGCACCAGGCTCTGGGTTCAATCTCCAATACTACAAAAAAAAAAAAAAAAGAAAGAAAGAAAGAGAAAGAGAGAAAGAAAGAAAGAGAGAGAGAGAGAGAGAGAGAGAGAGAGAGAAAAGGAAGGAAAGAAGGAAGGAAGGAAGGAAGGAAGGAAGGAAGGAAGGGAAGAAAGCTTAGAAACATAGCACACAATTACATACAGCATGGATCTAGATTCAGCTATTTAAAAAATAGATTGCAAAACAATTGGGATTGTGGGCAAACTGCATATTTAATGATATAAGGAATTATTGGCAATGTTTTTAGGTATGGTAAAGGTACTGTGTCTATTTTACTTTTTAAAAAATCCCTGTCTCCAGCCATGGTAGTGAATACCAGCAGCTCAAGAGGCTGAAGCAGGAGGATCGCAAGTTTGAGGCCAGAGGTAGCCTGCGTAATTTAACGAGACTCTCACAATAAAAAGTAAAAAATGGGCTGAGGGTGTAGTGCAATGGTAGAACATTTGGAAAGCATGTGTGAGGCCCTGGGTTCAACCCCTAGTACTTAAAAAAAAATCCTTATCTCTTGTTGTTGTTAGGTGCCATCGAGTGGTGTCTGACTCATAGCGACCCTCATAGGGTTTTCAATGGCTGATTGTCTCCGGATTGCCTCTGGAGTGGGTTGCCACATCCTTCTCCCATTTTTGCAGTGCTGGGAATCAAACTCAGGACCTCAGAGACTGCAGAGAGGCGCTCTACCAACTGAGCTAAATCCCAGCCCCCTCCCTATCTCTTAGAGACACATATTCAAAGAAATATTGATGAATTAAAATTTTGAGTTTGCTTCAAAATAATGGGAAGGGGTAAGTGTAGATGAGTAAAACTGATCCTGAATGGTGAAGTAAGTAAGTATGGTGGTTTGTTATACTGCTTATTTTCTTTTGTATATATTTGACATTTTATAATAAACATTTACATAATTTAAAAATTTACTTAACCAGCTTAAGCCTCAGTTCTCTCACCTATAAAACAGAAATAGTAATATCTACAGTAGAGACAGTATCACTTTGCAAGCTTTTCTGTAGTGTATTTAAAGGATCTGGCACACACTATATGTTAGGTAATATTTCGGGGACCAGTTTGATCCACTTATACTGAACTTACTGGACTAAATATGGTGGTAATTTTGTACTGTCCCTGGAGATTAGCAAAGCTGAAGAGGGCAGCAAGGGACAAGGACAGCCTATATCCTCAGGAGCCACCTTTATAGGCACTGAAAGATACTAGTTGGTGTATTGCTTTTTTGGTTTTTGTTTTATCCAATCTTTTGCTGTTACTATTTTTTTAGATTTGCTCATCCTGGAACATATATGTAGGCACTCTGGTTTTGTTAAATATTTATTTATTCAATTCCAGGTAACTCCAGGTGCAGAGAGAAAAAGTACAAATATATCATATCTTCCAAAGCCATTTACTCTGGCTCCACCCTCACTTCCAAAGATATTTTTTTCTTTATGAAATATCAAAAATATCATATTATCTCCAAAACTAAATAATTCTAAACACACCTACCAATTTCCCCACCTCATTCCATCTCTCCCTGCCCATTTTCTTTTTGCTTTGCATCCCTGTTCTACCTCACCAGCCCCTGTTTAAGTCTACAGGAAAAAAGTTAAGAAGCAAAGCAGGGCAGGAAAAGATTAGATTGCACAGAGTCACGTTCTGCTCTCAGGGATGATAAGCCCCAACCAAGTAGGAATTCTCGAGGTTAGTTTTTGAATGACTGGGTTTGTGTGGCTCTCTGGCCCCTGCTGCAGACTCCAGTTTGTGGAGAGCTGGCCTTGGAATCTTTCCAGCTCATGCATGCATGTCAATTCATCTTATTTCTAATAAAGCCAATTCTTATTTTTCTAACTTACTTCCCATTCTCAAATGTAGCTCCAAAGAAAACAGACAGTAATTAAAATGTCAACACTTCCCTGAGAAAGAACATAAACTCTCTTTGGATTTTCTTCCCACTAGAAATGTTGATTTTTTTTTCCAAGTCACCCAGACCCATGCATAGCAACCAGCAGTCATCCACACACAGAAGAGCTGGTCTATCAGGCAATGCATTTAAGTCCATTCTGTCCATTATCTTGTTTGTATTTCTTCTTCTCCCTTACCATTTACCAAATGGGGAGAGTCTATAAATGGAGCACTTAAACCTGTCTCTTATAATAGAGTAATACCAGTATGTACTACATTATAATATATCCAGATTTTATGCAATATGAAATAAGCTTCAGCAGCAATAAGCTATTTGATCAAACGTGAAAAAGTAATGTGGAACCTAACTGTTTATTATTCAGTGCAGTGCAATAAATTAACAGAGCACCATTTTGCATAATGAGAGCCTGATTATGCCTTTTACCTTCATTTGGATTGGTTTGGGTGGATTATGACTCTCTTCAGAGTTAATCACATTTATGTGCAACAGCTTCAAAAAAAACTACATTACATTAAAGAGTGAAATAAGGAAGAGAAAACATGTGCCACCATTTTGTGATTTGTGTTTGGAAGGCTAGTTCTTCAGAAGAGAATTCCCCAGAAAGAGGAAAACTGTGTTAATATATCCCAGGAACAGTTCAATGAAGGAGAAAGAAATGTCCATATCCCATCCCAGCCCCTGTCTACTTTCCTCCCATAGATTTCTGCCATCTCCTTGGCTTGATTTTGGAAAGTACAGTCATCTCTTGCTATCCAAGGAAGATTTGTTCCAAGACCCCAATACTGAAATCCCTATGTAAAATGACATAGAATTTCCATTAACCTATCCAGATTACTTATAATACTTACTATAATGATATATAGTTATTATGCTGAATTATCTAGAAAATAAAAACAAGAAAAGTTCTGTACATGTTCAATACAAATGTAATTTTTCTTTCAATATTTTTGATCCATGGTTGAATTCACAGATGCAAAACCTGCAAATATCTATGGTGAGCTCCACTTTTAGAGAGATTCTTGGTTATTTCTTTCTAATATCGTCCTTACCCTAGCAAGTCCCCTCCCCATACCCAATTCCCTGGCACTGCAGTGCACACATCAGGCTGGCAGGCTCACAGCCAGACCGCCCATCAAAGGTTTCCAAGATGTACTGACATCCATGCCAACACCAGTGACTGCCACATATTATCACAACCATTATTTTTGAGGACTGAGCACAATCCAGCTACTTTTTAAATCCCAGTAGCAACTTTATAAGGCAGGTATCATCATCCAAATTCTACAAGTAGAAACTGTACCTTGCAGAGATTAAACATCTTGCCAAAGTAACACAGCAAGTGAAGAGTTTAAATCTGAATAATTTCAATACCTGTGTGGCATGTTACTTATCTATTGGAAAACAAACAAATTGTTAGCAAAATAATGTCTCTGTTTCTGCATTACTGTCGAGGGAAAAAACAACTCAAAATGGTGCTCTCCTAACTGTGAGGCTGAATGTTCATAATTACATAAATGGAGTTATTTTTACAGTACTAAACAACTCAACAAAGGGATAAATATGTGGTACCAGCATTTTCTTTTACAGAGACCTTTGCATTTCTTTTCTGGATTACAAACTGCTTAAGAGCAGGACACTTATTTTTTGTATAACAGTACATCATGATGGTGTAATGTTTGAGACAGACATCCATAGGTTTCCATGTTAACTCTACTTACACTACATATACTGAACTCTAGTTTGCTTAACCCAAACATATACTTCATAAAACTATTGAAAGATTGCTGTTGCTGTTGTTAATTATCATTGAGTCAGGTCCAACTCATAATGACCCTATGTACAACAGAACAAAATACTGCCTGACACTCTGCCATGCCTGGCACTATATCTGACAGTGCTTCTCTTCTATCCACAGGGTTTTCAATGGCTGATTGTTTCTGGAGTGGGATGCCAAGTCCTTCTCCCATTTCTTCAGTGCTGGGAATCAAACTCAGGGCTATAAACATATAACACAGGTAATGCAACCAATAAATTCATGTACTCCCGATACAGTGATATTGATTACTCTTGCATCTCTATGACCAAATTACCTGACAAAAACAAGGAAGGAAATGTGCATTTTGGCTCATGGTTTCAGAGAGTTTAGTCCATGTTCATGGGGTCCCATGGCTCAGGCAGGACATCATGGTGGCAAGAGCATGTGGCAGAAGACAGCTATTGGCATCATGGCAGACAGGAAGCAGAGTAATAGGGAGGAGCCAAGGATAATATGTCCCCAAGGACCTACCTGTAGTGACCTACTTCCTCCAGCCAGGTCCTACCTCCTAAAGTTTCCACAACCTCCCAAAATAGTGCTACCAGCTAAGGACAAGGCATGCAAACACCTATGGGGGATATTTGAGATTCAGACTATAACACACCCCTCATTTGACCCTCAAATCTAAACGTCAGTTTTCCATGTATGAAAATATTCCATGGATGTGTCCCAAGGACAAACATGTTATGTACAAATGATATCTTGATTGGAATTCTTCCTTTTGCATTATTTCCCTTAACAATTATTCATTCAATTATTTCCCTTAACAAATATTCATATATTTACCTATTTCACTCAAAATACTTTTAAAAGATTATTTTAGTGCTAAAATTTGGAATACTAGAGAGAATGAAGGTGACCAGTATTCATCTCTACATCTCTTTTCTTCTAATTCTTCCTTCTTTATTGTTTCACTTCTTTTTTTCAGGTTGAGACAGTAAATGTTGCTGATAATTTAAGAAAGATTGTGATCAAGATCAAAACCATATAATTTTAAACTTTTATTTCCTCACTCTTCTGACATAAAACTTTCACTTTAGTGGGAAAAGAGCAAGAAAAAGAAAGAAAAGGTAAATCTTAAGTTTTTTAAAAAAAATTTAAGAAGAAATGGGAAAAAAGTCATTTCATGCACAAGAAAAAATTACATGGCAAAGCTTTGTTGTATCATAAGTGGCTTCAAATTTTAAAGATGCATAAAGATAATATTTTTCTTTGGAAATAGTTTGTTGGGATCTAAATAAAATTTTTGTAATAAAAATGTGTACAATCTTTAATAAATGACAACTTATTTCATCTTTGGCTTATGGCATTTTTCACCTGGTAACTCAAAGAATGTTGCACTTTTCCTTGAGTTAGACTGAGAATATTATTTGACAGAATTTGGATTGATAAAATGGTTATGTCAGAGAGGTTAAATAAAATTGTATGCACAGTCACACAGCAAGTTAGTATTACATATTTTAAAATTTGGAATTGAAAGAGTAGTAAAACTATAAAATGAGAAGACAGTAGATAATTTGCTGCATGTAGCAGCTGTCTTCGGGACAGAAACTTGGTTCATGAGTTTTCCTCTGCATCTCCTAAAGGAGTACACAAGCTAATTGGATATAGGAGGTGGGTAGATATATACAAGATGGAACTTAGATAAGAAATCTGGGAAAGGAGACTTGCAGTATAAGGAGAACTTCCCAAGGTCAGCTCTGTGGAGCAGGAGTGAGGAGGGAGGGCATTCCAGGCAGACAAAAAGCTGTGTGACTGCCTGAATCATGAGTGAAAATGGATTATGTTGTAGGAAATAATGTGACTAGAAGCTAGATCATGGTCCAATTCACCTTTGGAAATCAGAATGTGGCAAGAGTAAGGAATGGGACTGAAGTTGGGTCAAAAAAACCCTCTAGGGAACTCTTATCTTCATCAAGGAGGTTGAAAGGGGGGATATATACTATAATGTTAATTGATTTGAGCAACATGGATTCTGAGTCACTGGCCAGGATCACTCATTAGAAGAGGTTCTCACTCCTGGTTCTCCCACTGCTCTCACACTTAAATCACATTGACATCTCAGCAAATTACAAAGTATATCATAGATCTTTGAGATTGGCCTAAACAGAAAACCTATACAAGACAAGATGGAAAAGCAAAGAAAGACTAGGATAGGATCCAGGAGGATAAGTATTAATAAAGGGATAAAAGAGAAGAGGAATCCATGAAGGGCACCTAGAATGAAAAATAAGGAGGAAGAAGGAGTCCTAGCTAGCTAAAGGATGGAGTCAAGAGAGAGGAAGTATGTCAGGTACAGGGAGGAAATGATAGTGGGCCACAAGTACTGGCAGGAGGTCAATGAGAAACAGCAGACAAGCAGAACAAAGTCTGCACAAAGGGAGTTTAAAGGGCTGTTGGTGGACCTTGACAGACAGTTTGTGTGGAGTAAGAGTGCATGAGTCCTATTGCAAGTAAATTGGGAGCTGGGTATGGTGGTGCACACCTGTAATCCTAGCTATTTGGGAGGCTGAGGCAGGAGGATCATGTGTTTGTGGCCAGCCTGGGCAACACCGAGAGAACTTGTCTCCAAAGAAAAAGTAAATAGGGGAGAGTAAAGGGGAAGATACCACACACATGAAGGATCTTTTTAACGTGATCTATAAAAAGAAGACCGGAGGAGCCCAGAGAGGCATGTAGGATTAAAGTTGGAACTTTTTTCATTTTATTTTGGCTTTTAAATTTAATTTATTTATTTACTTATTTATTTATGCAGTGCTAGGGGTCAAACTCAGGGTTTTGTACATACTGGGCAAGCTCTCTACCACTGAGCTATGCCTCCATCCCTATTTTGTTTTCAATTTTTTAAACATCAAAGAGATTTGAGTGTATTTGGTGGTGGCAATGTGCATGAAGAAAGGAGATAGTCTAAGAGTTTTCTTAACAACAGAAACAAAGATGCTAGAAATGAATGCTATGGGTGGGGCTGAGAGGGGTTACCAGTAAGTGAAGAAAAAAGAATTTCATCAAGAATAACCAAAGACAATCCTGGCTTCCGGTGATTAATACATAAAATAGCACAGTGGAAATAACACTTTAGACCCTGAAGAGTCAAAACATCTAACATCAAGTCCCAGTCTTATCTCTTAGTAGCAGTGTCCCCCCTTGAATAGGTACTTCATTTCTCTAAAATTCAGTTTTTTTAACTGTAAATAGCAAGAAATACACCCACCTTAATAAGTGATATGGGGGGGAGGGGGGAAACATAGAGGAGGGTAAGGGGTAACCTATATGAATAATGCTTATCAAATTGCATATATGAAGATTGTCACAATGAAAAGCATGTCAAAATGAATCACATTATGATGTACATTAAAAATTTCTAATTAAAAAAATAAGTGATATAAAAGTTTCAATCTTACTATTCTCTATGGACATTCCTATCCCCTTCCCAGCTTTACTTTTCTTATACAGCCATACTGCCCTGGCATCTGACCTTGTTAGATCTTGGAAGCTAAGCAAGGTCAGCTTAGCACTTGGATGGGAGACTGACTGGGAATACCAGGTGCTGCAGGCTTGGGAGAAGGACCTGGCAGCCCACTCCCAAAAACCAATCAGCCACTGAAAATTCTATGAATAGCAGAAAAGCACTGGCATAATGCTGGGCATGGCACAATGATGGGGAGTGTTTCGTTCTGTTGTACATACAGTCACTATGAGTCAGGTTTGACTCAATGGCACCTAATGACAAATTAACTGTCTAGAACACTCAATATTTTAGTTCTTTTTCTTGTTTGTTATCTATTATTCCTACTAGATTGAAAAGCAAAAATGATTAAATGTCTTATTGTTCTGTTCACTGTTCTACCCTCAGCATCACAACGCTTGCACATGGTTGTTCTTGATAAATAACCATTGAATGAATAAATTAATAATTAAAATGCCACAGAGCAGCTTCTCAACTTCAACATTACTGACATTTAGAGCCAGATAGTGAATTTGTTTGGGGGGCTATCGCATGCCTTATAAGTCACTTAGCAACACCCCTGGCCTCCAAGAGATAGAGCCAATAGAATGTCACTCGCTGTTGCAGCAAGCAACATTACATCCAGATACTATCAAATGTCTACTGAGGGGCAAAATTGCCCTGAATTGAGAACCGCCTGCTACAGAGTGAGTACTAAAATGGTATGTTTTAATATTTTTATAAGGAGGTAGGAATATAAAATGAAAGTAGCACTTGATCACCAAGTTCTCCCACAAAGTCTTTAATTTGAAGTAGAGGAAAACACTCACCAGTGACAATGCCAGCTTTACAGCAAGCTGACCTTTTCTTGTTATTTTACCAAGAAACATATTTAGAAGAAAACAGCTCATAAGTCAAGAAAGTACCTGCTTAGCTTCTTTTCTGGTAGCTGAATGTGAGATATTTTCTTCTGTTTCACCTGTCTGGACAAACAATAACAGCACAGCTAATTATCCCTATCCATGGAGGATTGTATCATGAAAGCTAGTAATGTGTGATAGATAATTTATGAGCAGATGTTTTAAAGAAAATGATGTCTCAACCTCCACATGCTAATTAATAAAGGATTATATGAAACCTGAAGATACAGCTGATTCCTCTTCAGGGTCATCTTCCTTTCAGATTTTCTATTTTTATCACTCCTTTCTTTTTCTTTGAATAGAAATCAGTTGCTTGCATTAAAATGACTAGTATTGACCTCTTAGACACATGTTGTTGTTGTTGTTGCTCTTAGGGATCATCAGGTCAGATCAAACTCATATTGACCCTAAGTACAGCAGAACGAAGCCCTACCTAGCACTGTGCCATGCACATGAGCTTTTTACATTTGAGCCCTTTGTTGCAGTCACTGTTTCTTCTCTTTTTGAGTCATGCTACATCAGCGAAAGAAGGTGACAGGGGCTTTACTCCATTCCCATCATTAACGTCAACTTCCCCAGTCATTTCTTGAATGCCTTCCAGCCTGAAGGGCTCATTTTCCAGCACTATATTTGACAATGGCTTAGACACATGTTGTTGTTGTTGGGTACCTTCAAGTTGGGTCCAACTCATAGCTACGCTCATAGGGTTTTCTATGCCTGATACATGAGGATATCATAAAATGAAGAATGTTCCAAAAATTGCTTTGAGAGCATGGAAAAAAAATCCCACAAAAAGATCCAGAAGTATCTTGGCCTTGTGTTCGCCCCTTAAGCACAGATACCACTAACTAGTAAATAGTGATCAGACTGACAGAAAGCTCATGGTTAGGGAAACATTTTTGGTTTGCCAAAAATATTCCCAGTTTAAGTATGATTTCCCAATATACTAATTAATTGGAAGTAGTCTCTTTTGCTCTTCAAGTGTCTGGATGTGGGCAATAAATATATGGCCACCTTTCTCAGTGTTAATTATATTGGACTACCCACACAAAAGCAAGGTGAACATGAAGTGATTTGGTAAGAGCTGGCTCTTGGCTTTACCATCTCAGAGCCTTAGGCACAGCTCAGGTTTTTTTTGGCTCTCTAAGGCAGATCCAAGCACAGGATGGCCCTTTCGTAGCACTAGCTCAAAGATAAACTCTCTGTGAGTCAGTAAATGAGTCTGTCTTCCACATAGTTTATTGATCTATACGTCATTTCTCTCTGCACTCTCAAGAAAAGGGAAATGGTAATTAGGTTCTCATGTCACAACATCTGGCTTGCTCAGATTTTCCAAAGGCATTGAGATTCCCAGGGGCCAAAGGATGTGAGCTCTGTCCCTCAGTCAGTCTGCCCTCCAATTCTGGGGTGCAGAAAGGGGTTTCCAGACTTCAAAGTGCCTCTGAAAAGAGCTTCCTTGCCCCAGAGCTCAGTATTCCTCAGATTAGGGTGTTTTGTTGTTGTTGTTGTTGTTGTTGTTGTTGTTGTCGTTGTTGTTGTTGTTGTTAGGTGCCACTGAGTCTGGCCAACACATAGCAACCCTAGAGAATACTGTGCCATGACCAGCACTATTGTCAATGCTTTTCTGCTATTCATAGGGTTTTCAATGGTGGATTGTTTCAGGAGTGGACTTCTAAGTCCTTCTCCCTAGCCTGGAGCACCTGGTATTCCCAGGTGGTCTCCCACCCAAAGACTTAACCAGGCTGACTCTGTTTAGCTTCCAAGATCAGGCAGGATCAGATGCTAAGGTGCTGTGGCTGCAGACTCAGATTAGGGTAGAAATGATAAATAGAAATAGCCAACTGACCAAGAGTTGTCCTACTCTGTTCCTGGTAAGATAAACCTTTCTTTCTCAAGCCCAAGAACACAGCTCAAGAGATGGCACAAGAATCAGAGTTTAGCCAGGTAACTATCTACCCACTCATATCAGGAGGTTGAGAGGCCAGCAGGATGGCAGGGCACTTATCCCAAAACCAAGCTGAGGAGGAGAGGGACTGAGAATTCGCTAACACCTCAAGGGCAGCCTGAGATTAAACAGTCTCTCATAGATGGCCCTGGGCCTTTGCAGGCCCTGGATGCCCTGCTCACCACCAGCATCATCTCTCATCATTCCCCTCTTCACATTTCACAATGAACTGCTTTTGCCTTCTCTCAGGGGTCATAGTACCTGTCAGTGTGGGACTTCTCCATATTTAGTTCCTTAGGACACACAGCAACCTCTCATTCCCATTTACTTGGCCCTGAGTTCTCAGGGAAGCTGAGGTTTAACTCACATGGCAGAATGCTGCTCTGCGCTCTCTGAGGCTCTGGGTTCAATCCCCAGTGCTGCCAAAATAGGAGAGGGACCTGGCAGCACACTCCCAAAGGAATCCCAAGAAAGCATCAGCCATTGAAAACCCTATGAATAGCAGAGAAACACGGACATAGTGCCAGGCATGTCACAGTGTCAGGGAGTGTTTCATCTGTTGCACACAGGGTCACTATGAGTTGATGACACCTAACAACAACAGTTCTCACCATAAATGTGATTTGTCTTCTAGGGAACCCTCCTTGAACTCCCCAAACTGGACCTAGGCTTCCTTCCTCAAACACCTAGTCTATATTTCCAGCTGTCAAAGAACTCAGCATACACAGTTGTGATTGTGTTTATTTTTCTGTAACCCCTACTAAGTTCTAACCCTTTAAAGATTGTAACTGTCTTTTTCTTTGTCCTTCACATTTCCCCTGAGTAACACACATAATACCTGCCATGTAGCAGGTCCTTGTGGAACATATATTGAATGATTACACGAGTGAATGATCCATTTCATTTTGGTAACAGGAATTATGGAAGTGAATGGTGTGAATAATGACACCTCACCTTGTTGTTTATGTCACCTACCATATACCATGAATTTGACTTGTGAAATTGTTGTGAAAATTGCCTTAGATAATGCATATATTTGCTGCTTAATAAAAAGCAGCTAATGTCACCATATACTTACCATCATACCACCCTGGCATTCGATTCTGTCAGATCTCAGAAGATAAGCAGGGTCAGCCTGGTTACTTGAATGAGAGACTGCCTGGGAATACTGGGTGCTTTTAGGCTTGGGAGAAGGACCTGGCAGTGCACTCTCTACCCCAAAAAATCAGCCATTGAAAACTCTATACATAGCAGAGAAGCACTGATATAGTTCCAGGCATGGCCCAGTGTCATCTGTTGGAGTGTATCATCTGTTGTGTGTAGGGTTGCTATGAGGCAGGCCTGATCTGATGGCACCTAACAACAACAACATTACCATATTATTTAAGCCCCACTATAACTCTGATTGATGCTTTTGAATTATGGTGCTGGAGACATATATTGAATACACCATGAACTGCCAAAAGAACCAACAGGTCTGTCTTAGAAGAAGTGCAACCAGAGTGCTCCTTGGAAGCAAGAATGGCCAGACTGCGTCTTACATATTTCAGACATGTAGTCAGGAGAGGGGCTGGGATTTGGCTCAGTTGGTAGAGCGCTGCGCTGCAGTCTCTGAGGTCCCGAGTTCAATTCCCAGCACTGCAAAAATGGGAGAAGGGCCTGGCAATCCGCTCCCAAGGCAATTCCGAAACAGTCAGCCATTGAAAACCCTATGAGGGTCTCTATGAGTCGGATACCGACTCGACAGCACCTAACAACAACAACAACAACAATTAGGAGAGATCAATCCCTGGAGAAAGACATCATGTTTGGTAGAGTGGCAGGTCAACAAAGAAAAGGAAAACCCTCCACCAGATGGATTGACATAGTGTCTGCAATAATGGGCTTAAATATAAATAAGATTGTGTGCCTGCACAGAATCGAGAAGTGTTTCCATCTGCTGTGCATAGGGCTGCTCTGAGTCGGACTCAACTCAAGGGCACCTAACAAAAACAACAACATAACTCTGGAGTATACATATTATTTTCTGCTTTTTACCACATAAGAAATTGAACCTCAGAGATTTTAAAGTGATTTGAAAGAAAGTGGCACAGTCAAGATTCTAGATGATAACTGCCCGAGTCTAAAACTCAAGCTTTCACTGTGGCACTCTGTGAAATGAATGGAAGAAAAGAATGAATGAAGGAGAGAGGAAGAAAGAAAAGAGAGTTGAGATTATTTTTCTTTCAACACTATGCCAATTCTTGCAAAATTCTTCAAACAAGTATTATATTCATTTTCATAGGCTGGGCATGGTGGTGCATACCTATAATCCCAGTGGCTGGGGAGGTGGAGGCAGGAGGATCACAAGTTTGAGATCAGATGCAGTCTGCGTAACTTAATGAGACCCTGTCTCAAAAAGGAAAAAATGGGCTGGGGGTGCAGCTCAGTGGTCTAACACTTGCAAAACATGCAAGCTTGAGGCCCTGTTCAACCCCCAGTACCACAAAAAAAAAAAAAAAATATATATATATATATATATATATATATATATATATATATATTCCTTTCCATATACGATCAAAGCTTCAACCATTAACAAGTCTGATTTTTCTGTTGTTGTTGTTGAGTCTGGTCAATAAAAATCTCTGATATAATGAAGCTGCCACATGTCTTGGATATGAAATCACAGCATATAGAGGGTGCAGCTCTGTCTACACTGTCCCTCCTTGCACAGTGGCTTTAGTTGGGACCTCTAGCCTCCATAAGTTTTATCTCGATTCTGGCTTTGCTTTGATTCAAGCCTGATTCCAGTTTATTGGGATGAGTCACACTGTCCTTGTGAAGCATGATGAGTAGAATCCCAGGCCAAGAGCTCTAGCAAATTGAGGCTGAGGATCAATACAGAGTCACAAAAGTTTGCATGGACTTGACAGAGCAGGCATCAAATTAGCTGGTTGAGCCTGGTTTACAAACAGCCTTTCTCTACAGATAACAACAAAAATAGGTAACATTTAAACACTCTGTCACACCTAGTAGCTGTGGAAAATTCATCATGCTAGATCAATTCCAACTCGATTCTCTTCCAACAAGAGAAAACCAAGAGCTAAGAAAAATACTTCCCCATCAGCAACACAATCCGGAGAACTCAGAATGATTTCATGTGAGCTGTATCTCTTCATGTAAATTTTTTGGATGAGCCCAGGATGATATATGGCCTCTGATATAGAACCACCCTAGCCAGCTTATTCTAGTAAATTTCTTCCTTCATTAAACACATACTAGGTGTCAGGCTCCATGCTGAACTCCAGGGTTAAATTGTGAACTAAACAGAAATGATCCCTGCCTCCTGGAACCTATAGTCTGGTGTAAGGACAGATAAGCAAATAATTACAGAAATACATAAGAATAAACTATAATTTTCCTATCCAAGAAAATTAATTTTAAAAACATTATATGATTTGCTGATTTTGGTAAGCAGATCTTACTGGGGGAGAAAAGTTGTCAGTAGTTACTACGCTAAGCTGATGAATAAAATATTTCTCAATGTAGTCTGTGTCCTGTAAGACAGACTACCTTCACATGGATTTCTTTCAGAGAAGAAAAGAATGTTGCAAATCATTCTGCTGGTTATGGCTATTAAACATTTATTTATTTTGTGAGGATCAGGGAAATAATACTCATTTGATGTCTGAGAATTATGAAACTCTAGAATTGGGAAAGGATTTTGTAATGAAATCCTATTCTCTCTCATTTTAAGATGAAGAAACCAAATCCCAGAAAAGGCAAAGGTAAATGACTTGTTCACCATCACACTACTAGTTATATGAGAGCCAGAAATAGAAGTATAGTTTCCTGATTCAGTATTTTTTCCTCCAAAACAAGTTGCAATATGCCCTGGTCTTTTTTTCGTAAGAATGATTTTACCCACAAGTTTCTCTCTCTCCCTCTCTCTCTCTCTCTCTCTCTCTCTCTCTCACACACACACACACACACACACACTCATACACACACACACAATAAATGAGTATATTTTAGGCAAAAGATACAAACTACAGTTATATGTTGCTTAATGACAGCAATACATCTGAGAAATATATTTTTAGGCAATTTCATCTTGCAAACATCAGAGGTCACAAACTAAAGTGGCTATGACGTAACTGTTGTTGTTGTTGTTGTTGTTGTTGTTAGGTGCTGTAGAGTGGGTTCTGACTAATAACAAGGCAGTAGAATCTACAGGATGACCAGCATATCCACAGTCCATGATACCCTAAAACATCATTAGGCAGCACATGACTGTATGTTGTTGTTGTTGTTGTTGTTGTTGTTAGGTGCCGTCAAGTCGGTATCCGACTCATAGAGACCCTCTCTGTACAACAGGGGAAACACTATTGTCAATGCTTCTCTGCTGTGCATAGGGTTTTCAATGGCAGATTGATTTTTTGGGGGGTTGCCAGGTCCTTCTCCCAAGCCTACAGCTTCTGGTGTTCCCAGGCGGTCTCCCATCCAGGTACTAACCAGGCCCAACCCTGCTTAGCTTCCAAGATCTGAAGGGATCGGATGCCACAGGCCTATGGCTGCAGGCTGACTGTATATAGTCACCTAGTTTTCTACCACTTGAGTCTTATGGTAAACAGAGAAAAAATTGTTTTTGCTCATTTTAAATTCAACCCCAGTAAAAGGACTTTAGAGAAAGGAAAGTCGATTAGTCAAAATACTTTGCGTGTACTCATGGGATTGTTTGATTTTATACAGTAAACAGTTTAATGTTTAAACATAAAAGCTGTAGTTGAACACACCAGAACTCTTTTAAGGACTCAAAATAAATATTTATTATTATACTTAGTCTTTCGCAAGAAATATTTTTTTCAAGGTGACATTCATGTACATTCCATACCATGGTTATTCAAGGTTTACCTTAGCAACTTAATTTATTTTAGATACTTAAATAGCATAAGCTCAACTGTAGTTGATGAAGTAAAAAAGACAACTCAAAAAATGAACTTTAAGTGTAAATGTCTTTAAAAGTAAGGCAGAAGTTTCACGTGTATTCACCACATTCTAGAGCAAAGAACATCTTTAGACTTCATGAGATTTGGCCTCCTTTTAACTTGAATCATCTGGCTCAAAGCAGTGGCAAGAGGAGAAATCTGTAAAACCTACTCCACCTACCAATAACACACACCCTTCTACTGTTATGGGTTAGCGCTAGCCAGTTGTGAAAATGTAACCAGGCATTTCTTTTTCTAGCCCTAATTTTCTCATGTAAACAATGAAAAACTTGGAATGAATTATCTTGTAGGCTCCTTGCCAGGGCAAAATACTCTGGGCAGTTTATTGCTCATTTTTTATTTGCTCTAAAATCTAAATAAAATTCAGCATATGGCCCAGAGACAGAGAGATCTGGCATGATGATAATATGCCCGGCAAAGGAGGCTCCAAGCCAAATCTAAAAGTACACATTAATCATATGTGTATTAGTACGTGAATCATGTGTATTAAGCAAGAGAAAAAGTTTTACTAAGACCAGAGCAATCAAACACAATGTGAGAGAATGGCATAAACATACTCCCAATTAACGACTTCAAGTTGTTAAAAGTATTAACACATAAAGATCTTTTTGTTTAATAAACTATGGTTGTTTATATGTTCTCAGTGTTCCTGAATCTCCAAGAGCAATGATTTTGGAACAATGACTTGGTTTCATCACAAATGAATCTGAAAGAAGTAAATTATCACATCTTCAATCTAATAGCATTACATTAATTCAGGTAAATGACACTTTTAGTAAATGATACTTTTAGTGACCCTCATAGGGTTTTCTACAGCTGATTGTCTCGGACTGTTTCAGGAGTGGCCAGCCACATTCTTCTCCCATTTTTGTGATGCTGAGGATCCAACCCAGGGCCTGAGAGACAAGTACTCCACCACTTGAGCTAAACCTCAGCTCCAGTTTACTTAGTACAATGCAGTAACACTAAGCCTAACCTTAGCCCCAATGCAGAAAATGCTAAAAGGAAATTTTATAAATTAATTTATATTCTTAGCTTTTCTATTATAACTTCAGAAGGAAATTTTTATGGTAGAGCCAATAATTGACATTGGTAAATGTAAACAATTTACCTTAAGAAGCATAGAAATAGCCAGGCATTGTTGCTCACACCTGTAATCCCAGCATTTGGGAAGCTGAGGCAGGAGGATTGTGAGTTTGAGGCCAGCCTGTACTGTATGAGGAGTTCCAGGCTAACCTGGGCTAGTGAGACACTATCTAAAAGGAAACATAGCATTCTAATAAAATGTTAATTATTCTTTGTACTGATTAAAATATCAAATGAGAAATTTTGTAATGCAGTTCTAGAAAATAGGGTGATAGCCAATTGAAAATGCGGGAAGAGAAAATATATTTCTCCCTGAAGGAATTTACAGAGTTCTTTTGAGATAAGTACATTTTAAGAACAATTGTTTGGGACAACAGTACTTCCACTATAGGTGTTTGGCTCTCTTTCATATGACTATGGATTTACAGTTGCCTTTACAGTTGCCTTTAGGACCAGGAAGAACCTATACTGGGAATGCATTCTTTATCATTAGGCAGAGTATACACAATAAGTGATTATCAGAGTCAGGATTTTGTTGCTGTTGTTTTGTTTTGTTTCTTTGTTTTGTCTGAAGCTAGCTAAAAAGGACTTTAGGTTGGGTTATACTAAACAAAAAGAAGGCTAAACAGATTTTAAAAAAAGACAAGCCTTGGGAGGTGGCACATGCCTATAATCCCAGCACTCAAAAGTCTGAGGTAGGATGATCTCAAATTCAAGGCAAGCCTGGTCTAAGTAACAAGATCCTATATCAAAACAAAACAAAACAAAACAAAACAAAAAGACAAGACCAAAGGAAGACTAAATCAATTTTTTGAAACAGTAAGTAATAGTGATAGCAATTGGTTAACAGATACATTATGGTAAAGGTGTGTGGGTCCAGAAATAAGACCAAAAGGGCAAACTGAACACACATTCTCTCCCATCCCAATCATTCTGATATGATTGAATAAGTAAGTACACTCACAACAGTAGTGGACACCAGAAAAAAAAGTGTTGCTAACAACCCAGATGTGGAGATAATCATAAACTATACATAGCAGATAGTATTGAGTTCCTGGTACAACAAGGCCAGACAAAACACATAGGCAAGAAGTGGTGTGGAGGTAAGAGTGATTATGAGAACTTTAGGCAGAAGGACATCAAGGGGCAATTGTCTCCATGGTGAATTGGCGTAGTGCATTTAGCACAAACAGCTCGGGTAGTCAGCCAGCTGCTCACCTTTGGAACTATTCTGAGCAAGAAAACAGAGATTTCTCAGTGTGGACTCTGAGGCCCAAGGGAGAGGGCAATTCATTGTCACAGGTACCTAGTAATACCCTTGACACCAGCTAGAGGCTGAAACCTCCCCCTAGCAGGCTGTCCTGTCCTGTCCCCCCAATCACTGCAGGCAAACTATTTATAATCCAAATCAATTCAAATAAGTACAATCATTCAAATGTGTATTTCAACAAAACTGAGAAGACAAGATAAGGAAAGATAGGAGATATAAGAAAATATGGCAAGAAAAATAACAGTTAAAATGTATTATTACATTTAAATCATTTTAAATCACTGATGCATAATATGTTATTATTTTTATTATAATTTAGAACTAAAATTTCACATGATCCTAGATTTGGAGGTGGTGAAGCATAACAAAATGAAAACACATTATCATTCTTCATTTTGTTTTCTGGGAACATATAAATGCTGATGAACTCTAGTTCATCATTAGTTTTGTAGTCAAAACTAATTATGTTTAGAAATACATCTTATGAATTTAAGAATAATATCTCTAGTTCAAGCGAATGGATTAAGTTAACATATTTAATTTCATTTTGTTTTAAAATGCTACTAAAAACTTAGAAGGAAATTAAACATCCACACAATCATACACACACACAAAATCACACAAATACATACACACACACACACACACACACACAAATGCACACTGAGACCTTTTAAACCAAGAAAGGCAAAAAGAATTGGGGGAAATGATAGCAAATGAGGTTTGTGAAAGACAGAAAGAGAGGTGGGGGAGGGAGAAGGAGGAGGAGGAGGAGGAAGGAAGGGAGGGAGGAAGGAAGGAAGGAAGGAAAGAAGGGGAAGGAAAAAAGAAAAGAGAAAAGTAAAGAAAGGAAAAGAAAAGTAAATAAAAGAAAAAAGAAAGGAAAAGAGGCATTGGAAATTTAAACAACAATTCTTTCTGCATGGAGAGAAACTTGTAAGTAAATAGACTTAGAAGCACAAGTTTGTATAAATTCCACAGGAATTAGATAAAAATATAAAGAAATGGAAAGGAAATTAGATGAGAAAAAGAAAGAGCAATTCAGGAGGTCAGTAATCTGCATTATTGTTTCATAAAAAATAACTTAAGAAGGTGTGGAACAGCAATGGATTCATATAAGAAAATGTATCAAAAATCTCATACAGATTAAAACCTTCAGAATGACAGCAAATATCCATGGAATGACTTACTACAATGTATTGAAACATGAATTTTACTAATAAAGAAATCACAAGTGCTTATTGAACAAAGATAATCATGAATTCAACTGCTTCATGGTAAAATAATTGGTGACTCAGTCTTCCTGCATTGAAAATTTAATCAGTCCCAACACCACATTATGTCAATTTGTGAGGAGATGAGTTGAGAAATGTTCTCTTGTCGTTCAAAGAACTATTGCTCTTAGACAAGAGGACCAATAAACTAAAGATTCTTAAAACTCCAGATACCAGATGTCTGAAAGCTCATGACTGGCCAAAAGGAGTTACCTGCTAACTAGCTTGACTAATGTCTAGAATTTACTTCTCTGTGCAGTTTTCATCCAGAATGAGAATCTTGGCTGGGAATGTAGCTCAACGGTAGAATGCAAGGCCCTGGATTTAATCTTCAGCACTACAAGAAATGAGAGAGGGGCAGAGAGAGAGAGAGAAAAAGAGAGAGAGTCTAGAATCACAGAAACAGCATGCTCCTTCCAACATTAGCTGACTACTTTCCACATGAATATAAAAAAAAATTAGAAAACAGTATTGTCAGGTACAGGGACATAGAAATAAGCCAAGCAACTGATTTATTTAAAATTTTTTAAATGGCAAATTTCAAAAATATACCAAAGAACAAAGAATAATAATATCATAAATCTCATGTATCAGCTTCAATAATTATAATTCCCTGGTCAGCTAATGCCTCTCCCTTCCACATCACTAGATTATTTCAAAGCAAGGTACAAAAATATTGCTAACTATTTGATTGCTGCTCATGTACTCCAATCGTCTAATATTTTCAATTTTGCTGATTTGAATCAAGCATATTTGCTGTCTGGTACCCAGTATCATAGTGTATACAGAAAAGAAAACACATGTCTTGATTTTTCCCTTTGTTTACCAATTTCCAAATTTATAAGTTGTGTATCTAGTGTCCTCCAAAGATGCCCAACAGCCCTGGAGTCTTTTGTTTTGTTTCGTTGAACCAGGGTCTTGCTGTGTAGCCAAGGCCGGCCTCAAACTCATGTTAATCCTTCTTCCTCAGTCTCCTGAGTGCTGGGATTACTACCACACTCAGCAGTCCCAGGGTTTTGACAGTGTTTTTTTGTGGTTGTGTGCATGTATTTGGGGATAGGGTGGGTGGGGGCAGGGTGTGAATGTGTGTGCATGTATGTGTATTTAATACCACTATAGCTTAATACATATTTGATGTGCTTCAGTTTGTTACAGTTGTTATTTTACTGAGGGCCAAATGGTCCATCTTTGCCTAAAGAAGGACTTTCCTAGGTGGCTCTGGAGTATTTTAAACATAACCCAAAACTCATTAATAGCCTCCCTGCCCTTTGATTTGATAAATTATTCTAGGTTTCTGTTAGGCAATTGCAGCCCCAGATCCATGAACAGTTCTCTCCCATGGAGCCCTGGTTCCATTTAGCAGGAAACAGTATTGAGAGACCCCAGTCTGAGGAGTGGGTTTTGAATCTAGTAAATGAACACAAGGGCATTCCCTCTACCTGCAAGTCATTATTTCTAAGTGTTCCTCTGTGAACAGGGAATCTGTACTTATCTGTAGTAAGATATATTAAAATTAGTATTGACAATTACAGTATGAATTAGAAAGTGCAAGGTTTTTATTGAACCTTTCTGATCTTCCATCTGAATTACTTTTCTTCTATGCCAAAAATTCCAGTTCACAGCACCAATATAATTTCTCACTTGCTTTATCCCATAGTACACACAATAGTCTCAAAAAGAAAGGCAGGGGAGGGAGAGAGGGGAGAACAAATGGAAAGAAGGAAGAAAGGAAGGAAGGAAGAAGAAAGAGGAAAAGGGGAAGGTGGGAAGGAAAACAAAATAGTAACAATATCATCAACAATAAGATAAGGAAAAAGTTTACTTCCTTTTTAATTGGTACATAATTGTACCTATTTATGATGTACAGTGTGATATATTAATATGATGATGAAAGTAGGATAATTAGAACATCCATCACCTCAAATATTTATAATTTCATTGTGGTGGGAATATTCAAAATCCTCTCTTTTGGCTATTCTGGAATATACAGTAAGTATTGGTAACTGTAGTTACCCTGTTCCTGTTATGCTAGCAACACTAGACCTTAGTCCTCCTATACAATTGTGACTTTGGACCATTAATCAATATCTCACCAATCTCTCATTATGCTCTTTCCTCCTACCCTCCCTAGGCTCTGATAATCACAATTCTACTCATTAATTCTATGAAATAACTTGTTTAGCTTCCACATATGAGTGAGAGCATAGGGTATTTGTCTTTCTGTGTCTGGCTTATTTCACTTAACCTGATGCCCTCCAGGCTCATCCATGTTGCCACAACTAACAGTATTTCATTTTTTTTTATGGTTGCATAATATATCATTGTATGTACATACCACATTTTGAGTCAAGGCTATATAGCCTAGGCTGGCCTCAAACTCACAGCAATCCTCCTGTCTCAGCTTCCCAAGTGCTGATTAACAGTCATGAGCCACCCTGCCCAACTTACACCACATTATCTTTATCATTCACCCACTGATGAATATTTTAGTTGATTCTACATCTTGATTATTATAAAGAGTACTGGAATAAATATGAGAGTGTAGATGTATCTTTAACATGCTGATTTTCTATCCTTTGAATTTAATTCTAGTAATGGAATTGCTGGATCAAATGGTATTTCTACTTCTAGTCTTTGAGGAACCACCAAACCATTTTGCATACTGGCTCTACTAACTTACATTTCCACCAACAGTGGGTAGTCTTTTTTTCTTAGGATATATCTACAGTCTATATCATTTACAATAATTCCTCTCTGGGATTCCACTACTAATTTGAGATTCAGTTTCATTTGTGTCAATTTGCTTTCGGTTTTTAAAGATTGCTTTTATTGTTAATTTTTTATACTCATGTTAAACATTTATACACTTTTAATTCAAAATGAAAACAAAGTGTATTCAGACACATCTAGCTTCTAACCCTTTCTCATCCACCCTGCTTCTTCACTCTCCCTTAAATAAACTTATATAAATTTATATTCAGATTACCTTTTCTTAGACAAATTCTGGCATACTATACACACTTTTCTCTCTCTCTTTCTCTCTCTCTCTCTCTCTCTCCATATATATATATATATTTGTTTTTTTAACTTAACAGGAAACCCTACATATCGTTTCATAAACTTACTGATTTTATAAAAAGTGCATTACTTCCTAGCCCCAATGAGAAGTTTGGGCTATAAAATAGAGCCATTAGTAGGCTACTGCTGAGAAAAGAAAGATTTAATCGAAATGTATTATAAAAAATAAAAACATACCCAGATTGGAGCTTTGTAGTAAACCTTCATAAAATGACTCACCAAGTTCACAGCATCACCACTTCGTGCTGGGAAAAATTAGAGTAGGTGGTTTTGCTTCTGAGAGGCATACACAGTGTACAATTTTACCATGCAAAATGCTTTTGCTACTACAATTTTCCTTTGCTTTGCCTTTTTGAAAAGTAATGTTCCTTCCTATTTTAGAGGCGCCATTTGCATTCCTATTATTCACACTGAACTGCGATTTCCATTTTTATCTTCCCTTTGTTACTTGTTTTCATTCCAGCACTTCTCCTCCTGCTCTTTGCTTTTCCTATATCTTGCCCTTAAATGGAGGCCTCTTGCTATGGGAACAGTGCCATGAACTTTATAGCCATCATGCCAGGCCTTGTCCCAATTTAATGATATAAGTTTCCTTGAACCATTGCCAGCAAAGCTAGGACATCCCACATGCATTTGCTATGGAAACACCTTCATGACTAATGGTCTCTCAAATTAAGGCATTTTAAAATTCAAGCTAGAAGTGGTTTTCTTTTTTTTTTTTTTAAGCATATTCCTCAGCTAAGGAAAAAATAGAGCAATTCCCTAAAAGTTACAAGTTGCCATATGATTTTACAGAGCTTATTTGAGAGGCAGACTCCTACAGCCCCAATACCAGGGAACGTGGATAATGAAAGCCAGAGTTTGCTCACACTCACCTGTGCCTTTAACTGAGCAGCCTGTGTTCTCAGCTGCTATGTGTTTATGATCTCAGGTGTTTGGGTTGTGCCAAGTTCTTTTCTCAGAACAGAAGCCGAGACATTCAAGACCTTGAATGATCTGGATACTGCCAGATCGCCAGATCATACCCCACCACTTTCCCCTGTCACACTATACTAGCATATTACACAGACATGTCCAGACCCACCAGGCTAGTCTATGCCTTTGTTCAAACTATTGCTTTAGTTTAGAAGATTGTGTCCGTTTCTCCAGTGAACATCGACTTTATTCTTCACCACCTTGCATCAGCATTGCCTGCTCCAGGAACATTTCCTGGTACATCTTGTTCTCCCACACAGAACTGATCGTTCCTTCTCATATGATTTCTTTTTCCTTCCTTTTTTAACTTTTCTTTTCTTTTCTTTTCTTTTTTTTTTTTTTAAGTACTGGAAAGTTGGACCTAGAGCCTCATGAATGCTAGGCAATGATTCTACCATGGAGCTGCACCCCCAACCCCTTTATGTTTTATTTATTTTTGAGACAGAGTCTTGCTAAATTGCACAGACTGCCTCTCTCTTAAACTCAAGATCCTCCTGTCTCAACCTCCTGAGTCACTAGGATTACAACCATGCACCACAGAACCTGGCTTCTCTTGTATTATTTCTTATGTGCCCATTGAACTGCGACCACATTGAGGCCAACCACTGTTTTATTTGTTACCCACCACCTTCTACCATGCCTGACAAGTATTGGTTTTGTTCAATACATGGTTAATTAAATGACTGAACAAGTTAATAAACACAGGCCATGTCTCTCTGGCGAAAAGGGAGATTATACTATGACACACATGCATACTATATGGAACTGTCTGCATTCAGATTTCGTCTCTTTGGTGTCTCTGGTTAAAAGGAATGCTCTTTTAACAGAGCTCTCATTCCTGGCCATTTCATCATAAAAATGGTGGGCACTTATAGCCAGACAGAAACAAGATTTTTTTTTTTTTAACAAAAATGGGCTTTGCCACTCTGTTTGTTTAACAATACAATCTTCAAGACCCACACAACCATGCCAGGAAACCTCTTCACCCTATGTTCCACCTTCCTATATGATCCCTCAATGCTGCCCACATATGCCCCGTCTTATTTCTGCCATATCATTCCAATCTTCATCACTTTCCATTCCATAGCCCAGCCCCTAATTGAAGAGTGGCCTGCCCTGGGGTCATGTTTACAGACAGTCATGCATGAGTGGCAAAAGTTGGTAATCTGATTAATTATCTGTCCCAGTGAGGGAAGACTAGAGCAGTGACTCCATGGTTGACTATCGATGGCTGGGTTTTTCTTAGGTATTCCTATTCAATAGGTCTGAGTATGACAAAAGATCTCTCTATTCTTTTTAAGGTATCTTCTTGAGCTTTCTTGAACTTTTTAAAAAGGCTTTTAAAGCACCTTCCTGCTGTGATGAGGCATGTTTTGGAACTACCCAGTGAGAAATACAAGCACAGGACACCCAGTATGCTGACAAAAGCCAGCAAAAAACACACCCCGCTGTTGTTGCCCATCTCCTGGATGATGAAGCAGTGACTTTGCAACTCCCTAGAGAAGGCAAAAAGAAAACATTTTCCTTTTTATATGACCAGCAGAATCCATTCCTTATTCTACTTCACCCTTCAGAATCTCCAAATGCAATGAACTAATTTGGAGTCAGCTTCCAGACCACCAAAATGAGATTTTATTCCTTATGACATTTATATTTTTGTAGTAGATGTAATTTTTAGACATAAGTTTATTGAAAAGCTAATAAATATATTGTACAAAAAGCCACACCCCAGCCCTCCTGCCTCTACTGAAGGGAAGGATCAGAGATCAGAAATCCCGGTATATTGGAAGTTTAAAGTTACTTTACTTACACTTATCTTTTTCTCAATATCAGGTTTTTCCACACCTTTCCCTAACAGCCACTTTCTTTCATGACTTTATAGTGCCGGATTGAACAGAGCGGCTTTCTCCTATACTAAGCACTGACTTATTTTTATTTTTATTTTTTTACTTCTTCTCCATGCTCTAACACTGTATGGGCTCTCAGCATCCAAAATTAATTGAAGACTTGATTTTAGAGAAGATGGAAAGTGCTTTCTCAAAGCAACTGGGAGTATCCATCCTTAAGTGTAAGTGTGACAAAAGAGGAAGAAGACATGACCCATTTCCTCAGTCTCACCAAGCAGCATCTGCATGAAAAATGAGCTTAGCTGTTAACAGCCTGGGCAAGGGCTGCTATCTACCACATCACAATCGGTTGAGAAGAACAGGATGTTATGAGTACAGAATAAACCTCCAGGCTAGAGTTAAAACCATATTTCCCAGGCTAGTGTTTACCTCATTCTCTTCCATTTTCAAGAGAGAACTCTTGTATTCTATAAAATGTAAGCAAACCCTACCTGAGAGAGGAATGCTGCAGAACTGATCAACCTGCTTATTTTCATCTTATTAATGAAAAGAAAGCTCATTCTAGATTTATAGGACCCATGTTTTATCTGTGACTCTGCTCTTTTGTAGCTGAAGGAAGCCCTAGAGCAGTGGTAGGATATGTGTCAGATAAATTAGAATTTCCCCCAGATTCTTAGGGTATAAAATGAAGGCATAGAAATCTGTAGGGATTCTTCTGTTAAACATTGTCTGGTTCTCAGACAGTAAAACAGAATAATGAAAGAAGTCACCAAAAAAGGAACTGAAAAGAGTTTAAACACTAATATTGGCCATACTTACTAAGGACTAATTTGCAATCCTCAGTGTATGCTTTTCTAAACTGTAGTTGAAAAAAAAACAAATGCTTAAAATGTACATCGATCAGCTGTCATCAAGTATCATTGCTTAGCTGATATCACACTGGGTGATCATAGAGTTTTAGAATCAGATCTATCTAGGTTTGAACATGGATCAGCTACTACTTGCAGAGGGAAATTATGTAAGTGATTTAACGTTCCTGAACCTGTTTACTTTCTTTAAAAGAACTTTTGTGAGAATTAAGTGAGAAAGCATATCAAGGATTTACACAGGGTCTATCACTTAAGCAGCACTAAATTAGGTGTTATTATTATTACTACTAAATCAGTATATTAATCAGGGCCAAAGCTGGATATGGTGGCTCACGCCTGTAACCTAGCAACTCAGAAGGCTGAGGCAGGAGGATCATGAGTTCAAGGCCCTGGGTAACCAGAGGTAGCCTGGGTAACTCAGTGAGAGCCTGTCTCAAAATTAAAAAAGTAAAAATGGAGTTGGGGTGTAGCTCAGTGGTAGAGCACTTGCGAAGTATGTATGAAGCCCTGGGTTCAACACCAAAGTACTGCCAAAAAAAAAAAAAAATAGAACCCTATTTTTAATAAGTGAAACAGACCCAACTCAAATGAGTTTGAACTAAAAAGGGAAATTATTGCCACACATAACTGAAAAATCTACAGGCAAGTTTGATTCAGGCACATCTGAATCCAGAGCCTCAAAAAGAAGTTCCAGGACTTGCTGCTCACCCACATTCTATTCCCCACCTTCCTCCATCTTATGGATTTTCTTTGCTGTTTTCTCTTCATTCTTTTGCAAGTTCCAGAACAATTCCATGTCTATAATCTCCCCGCTGATAAAACTTGTTTCTGTCAAAATCGCCCTTTGTATCTCATTGATTGAATGATATGCCTATGTCTGAATGTTTCATTGTGGCATAAAATAAGAGAAAGAGAGAGAGAAGGAGATAGATCTCTAGTTGACCAAGCTTGAGTCATACTTATCCAGGGGCTAGCATGCAATACTAGTCCCACTAAAGCCACATGAATTGAGCAGGCTAGAAAGGAGTCTCCCAATGAAAATGATGGTGCCCTATTAGTTAAGAAAGTGGCCATGAATACCTGGTAAATATCCCTGCAATCCAAAAACTAACTTTTCTTTCCTTAAAAATTCTTGTCGGGTATTAAAGGATATGCAAACTTCACTTAAATTGAGAAAACAGGGTCTGCAAAGCTGGAGTAACTTTTCCTAGACCCCTTCCAAGGAAAAAGAAATAGGAATGTCTGACCCATAATCCAATCCCTCAAGGCATTGAGTTGCCATAGGTACCCCACAAAGGACTTTCTAGGAATGCAAACCTTGTTGTTCTCAATGTCAAGCTAAAGGTTATTTGTGGACAGACTTCTGGTTGCCATGTATGGTTTTGACATGTATGAATTTATTCTGATTCACTTGAATCTTTTAAGTGTGTTAAATGTTTCATGTTAAAACAAAGTCCATCAAACTATTTCCCTTTATGTGACTCAAATTAGTTCTCACTCAGAAATAGTGTCCCTTCATTCTAATGTCCCTTTTCCCTACTATTACACCCTTTAGTCAATAAAGAAGTATACTAAAAATGTCCCCAGGTTTTGTAATGTACTTGCCAAAATGATTATAGCTCTTTAAAGAATAATAAAACAAACTTGCATGACATATTTCTTCTTTTAAAAGCAATGTATATTTAATTGTAGAGAGATTAGAAGATATGAATCAGCAAAAAATGAAGGGAAGGAGAAAGAGAGGGAGAGAAAAATAAAGGAAGGAAGAACAGAGCAGGTAGGGGGCGGGGGCCCCGGGGAAGAAGAGAGGAAAGGAGAAAAGATTAACAGAGAAACCAACCCCAGAGAAGCCATTGTTAGCTTCTTAATATTCAGCCTTTCAAAGCCTTTTCCTTTTATATATAATAAATTTCTATTCAAAAATTAGATTATACTCTTTTACAATCTCTTTGTTCCACTACTGCAAAGTATTAAATATTATTTCTACTGAGATCATTAAATTGTGTTCTTCACTTTTGAGTGATAAATAAGTATTTGTTGAAACTCCCTGATATTACATGAAAATGTTGGGCATATGGACATTTTTCTGGGGAAACACTTCATATCTTTCATGGAGCTCTCCAAGGGCACCTACAATCCAAAATAAAAATGCCGCTGTTGTACATCTTCATTTTAAAAATGATAAGAATAGATATATCTGGAAGAGAGGGAGATACAGATAGACATCATGGTTTATTTAATCAAATTTTTCTTGTTGGACATTTAGGTCAATGCCAGTGAGGAGCCAGCATAAACAATACACTGTGAACCTAACTGTCAATTTAAAGCTTTAGCCACATAACTATTTCCCCATGATAGTGGCAGAAATGACATCGCTAGGAATTTGTAAAGGGCGGAGTAACACAGACTGACAAATTGTCACAGCTCTGAACAGGTAGCTTTTAACCCTGAAAAACTCTGATGGTTCAGACACCAGTACTTAAAGCTCTGGAAGTGCACAGTAAGAGTCTATTCCCCTGCAAGTACAGCAGACTGGGGGGAAGGAACATTTCCTGCATGCATTTAGGGTTATTACTCCCTCCAAGCCTGCCCTCCACTCTAGGCTAGAGTTGTAGCGCCTGTTGACATTTTTTTCAGACTCACGGCAAGCCCAGGCAGAACAGAAAAGGCACTCTGTACATCTACCCCACACTGAGCATCTGATGATTCTCTTTGGGGAAACAGAATGATTCAGAGATCAGGGCATTGCCTATGGGAAATTCACATAGATGAAGAAACAGGCCTCATGCTGGTAGTTTCAAGGGAGCCCAAGAGGGAGAAGGGAAGAAGGTAAGCAAGAGGGTGATGTGATAGGAATCACAGGGATCCACTGAGCTTCACTTTATATATATGAAAAGTTTTCAACTAGTGTTTGAAAATGCAGGAATCGAAAGTTATAGAAGAAAAAAAAATGTTCTCTAACTTTGGATGTATTTCCATCCAGAGATCTTACTAAGGAATTTACTGCAACAGTTTAGTCACACACACACACACACACACACCCCAAATAAACCCTGGTTGTTTCTGGGCATGTTTACAAAAGCATATCTGCTCTGGGAGATCTAGGGCAATCTGGGTCATGACAGAACAACAAAGCCAGAGCTTGCTAACCTTCACATCTTCAAGGACTGGAAATACACTCGCCGCTGATTATGTTCTGCTTGTGGAAAGCAGCTCTGAGATCGCCTTCAGCATTGAAGGCCCTTCAAAATAGGAACAAAACTACCAGCGTGTTACTGGTCACTTGTAATCGGCAGTGGAGCACCTAAGATTTCGTCTTTTGAGATTGTGAATATGTTTAATTTGGACTCAAAATGATGTTCTCGTGATTTTCAGATTTGCCTGCAGAGCAAGGAGAGTGTGCATGAGGTCTTGGAGAAGTCACTTGGAAATACATGATACAGCAGCAATAGCAATAATCTCTCCCTTCCTTTGGCTCTGATGTCTCCTTGACAAGCACTTTTCCTCAGACTATCTTGCCGGAGAGCTGTTCAACCACCTCAAAACCACACTTCTAGCAAAAACGGATGCAAAGTTCTTTCAGAAAAGCCCCTCAGGTGACACACTTTATTATCCCTCCTAGTAGCACTTTCCTTAGAAGCCTGATATGAGTAATCACACTTTCACAGATGGGAAAACTAAAACACAAAAACATTAAACAGCTTATCTTCGATGATCCAGTAAATCACCCGGCAAGCGCGTGACCTCTGACCATTTACGGCACACAAGTGCTCACACTGAAGACGCCCTCCACGTTTCCGTGCAGTAAGGGAAATCGTTCCCTAGCCCCAAAGACCTCGTGTCAGTGCAAAGATGGCAAATTCAATCAGACCCTTGGTAACTAGACCCAAATTAGGCCTGACAGAGTGTTCATTAGATCTCAAAATCCTGCCTCTTGTAGCACCGAGTTCCCTACATCACATCTCCATAAATTGGTTGTTTGGGAGTCAGAAAGGACTCTGAACAACAAGCTGGCAGATGATGGTCATCCTGGATGAGATATAGAAACAAGGCTACGCAAAGAAAAAAATACGGTCTTCAAGTAGCAAGTCCAATCAAGAGAAGCATGCTTTCTCTTGGGCTGGAAATACACAAAAGAAAAACCCAGTTATTTAAACAAATTCACTGGTTTTAAAAAAAAAAAAAAAAGACAAAGACATTTCCCCCATTTCATCATGGAGATGAATGGAAATTTCTCTTCTGAAAGTGAATTTCAGGTCAGCTAAACTACATTTCATAATTTTTTAGTTTTCCAGGCAGGAAAACATGCCACCTTCTCAATCTGGAAAAAAAAAAAAAATTCATCTAACTCCAGAGAAGCTATTTTCTTCCTTTTTTTCACAATGGAATCAAATTCTGTCACTTTTTTCAAAAGTGGTGCCAGTGAGACCAGCCGTTCAGATAACCAGTCAATGGCCATTGAACTAATGAGACCTAAGCAGGCCAAAAAGCCTGCTTGCCAAGGTGCCAGTGGCTTCCACCATTAAACTCACCCCAATGAATGAGGCATTGCATTTCCAAAATGCTCCAGTCACAAATACTAATGTAGACCTAGCACAGTGCCCAGGCCATCAGAGTCATTCAATGTTTATTGAATGAATAAAAGAATGATTGTGGCCTGCAAAGGATAATAGGCTGTGATTACATTGGTGAAATTCTATGCCAAAAATATGTAAGTATCTGGAACACATTAACTCATTTGCCCCCACTCTATGCGGTTGTGAAGTAGGTTCTCAGCTTGGCCAACTGCCAATGAGCCCAAGCCAGCTCTTAAAGAAATGGAGCACTGGAAAAGACAATGTGGGACAGAGGCAATGGGATATGAGAACCAGGGTCTGGAAAGATCCTGAGGTTTGGCAGAGGAAGAAGAAACCCTATAGTCTAGCTCTGGCTTTGGCAGCCAGTACAGCGTGAAGGCCCACACCATTCTCCCCAAGGCATGGAGGAAGACTCTTCCCACCTTCAGGCACTACTGATTAGTGGCTAATAATCCAAGTTCAGGAATTCAAATCTCTTCTCTCCTATATTCTAGATGTATGACTTAGAGCAAAGTGTTTTGCCTCAGTCAACACTGTTGCCCTGAAATAAATATAATAATAGCTCAGTTTGGGCTTTCATGAGGATTAAACAAAATTATACAGATGCTCCTTGGCTTACAATAGGGTTACTTCCTGATAAAAAACTGAAAATATTGTCAGTTGAAATGCACTTAATACATTTAACCTACCAAACATCAGCGCTCAGCCTCACCTACCGTAAAGATGCCCAGAACACATGTACATTACCCATCAGCTGGGCACAATCATCTAACACAAAGCCTATTTTATAATAAAGTGTGAAGACTTCACATATTTTACTGAATGCTTTTATCCAGGACACCCTGGCAACTCAGTACCCTGTAGATTATTTGTCATTCACCCTTGGGATCACATGGCTGATTGGGAATTATACCTCAGACCATATGGCTAGTCCAGGAAAAGATCAAAATTTAGACTCTAAAGTGTGGTTTCTATTGAATGCATATCACTTTGTTACCATTATAAAGTTCATAAATCATTTCGAGGAATCATTGTAAATGAAGACCCATCTATACCCATAAAGCCCATAAAAAAGCTTAGCCTAAGAAATACTCAATTCATGCTGGCTACTGTTATTTTCATTATAAGTATAGTATTATTTACTATATGTATAGTATGATATTAGCTTGTTGTGTTGTGGGGATTTGTGTGTTGCTGTGACGCTGAGAGCTACACTATTTCAGATACCAGCAGACCCACCCATAGTGGACAGGTTTCAGCTGGGCTTCCAGACTAAGACAGACTAGGAATAAGGACCTGGCAGCCCACTCCTGAAATAATTGGCATTGAGAATCCTATGAATAGCAGAGAAGCACTGTCAAATATAGTACCAGAAAATGAATTCCCCAGGCTGGAAAGCGTTCAAGACATACCTGGGGAAGAGTTGCCTTCCCAAAGTAGAGTTGACCTTAATGATGGGAATGGAGTAAAGATCCTGAGACCTTCTTTTTTTGCTAATATGGCACAACTCAGAATGAAAAGAAACATAGTATCTACAACAATGGGCTCAAACAGAAAAAGATCTTGTGTGTGGCACAGTGTTGGGTAGTATTTCATTCTGTTGTTCATAGGGTAGCTATGAGTCAGACCTGACTTGATGGCTTCTAATAACAATAACAATGTATTTCTTATAGTTACAACTTCCATGATTACACAATAGAGATGTTGGTTAACTGTCTCAGCAGCTGTTGCCTCTGGTTAATGTCAGTATATCATGTCGTATTGTCATATGTACAAAGAATGCATTCCATATTTGCAATCCTGTCATGGACAAATTGGTGGACCTCTCCCTTCCAACATGGGTCAACAGAATAATTGGATAATAATAGTAGGTGTCTCATTTGTATGATTAGAGTTAGGTGACTTAATTTGCAGTTAGAATCAAGAGTCCCAAGCAAAAATAAGTGTGATTATTATTATTTCATCTATGTGCTTCTTATAGTTTTTGTAAAGAAGAGTACGACGTTGATAATCAATTTTCAATTGTAGGAAAAATATATATATATATATATCAGGGAACACATGGGTAGTTATCAAACCTGATTCGTTCACAGTATAGAGGTCAGCTGCAACCAGCACGATGAGATTCAGCTCCACATTCCCACCGAACGCCTCTGAATGATAAGTCCACATCCAAATCGGGGACGATTAAAGGAATTGTGCTAGGGCTTGTGAAAGAAGGCTGGAGACAATCATTAAATTAGCAGTCCTCACTTTCTGTGCTGGGAACTAATTTCCTCACTTCCCTCAATGGCTCTTGGGGGAGAGACTAACATGCCACTTATTTCCAAGTCAGTGAAACGGAAGGGCTATATCCAGTGCTGGGAGAAGATATTGGCGGGAACAGAGCGATAAGAACAGAAAACAAATTTTGGACTGTTTTCTTCTGAATTTTAAAGTCTGAATTTCCTATGTAAACAATGTCCTTTTTTAAATTCTTATTTATACCTACCTCATCTAATGCATCCAATCTTGAAAACACAGAATGATCCTTCATGGCATACTTTATGAAAGAAGTATACACATACATGCCCGCAACACAGGCATCAGGGTGGGCAACTGTTTTGGGGCAAATGTTTTTTTTTTACATCTTCTACAACTACATCGTAGGTTTTCTACAAGTACACCAGAGATAAGTGGTATAACTGCTTCAGCACCTGATGCCTGTGTTTGCTGAATGTGTGTGTGTGTGGGTGTGGGTGTGCGCGCGCGCGCGCACGCATGCACACGTGTATGCGTGTGTGTGCGTGTGTGTGTCTGAAAGAGACAGACATGTGCATTTCTCATTCAAGCACAGTGCAGTCCTCAAGTTAGGGAAATGGCAGCACTGTGTACTATCAATGAGCGGAGAACCTTCTGCTCATTGACATGCAAATGACAAGAGCAGGCATTCTGCTGTGTTTAAAGAATCCCATGACTGATTTGACCACAAGCAGTTTCTTAAAGTGATACAAGGCCATTTTGTCTGTTATGAAAAGCACTGTCCTTGCCTAGTGAGTGGTACATTCAGTGCTATTTACTTTTCAACAAACGACCAACAATAAATCAATATAAATACTCCTTCAAATCCATTTTCTTTTTAGAAGAACAATAATTGTTCAAAATCACGAGGTTACATGAGACAGAATCAAGCAGAAATAATAAAAATCTAACATTTGGTCAATTCTATGGAAACTGTTAAATCATTCAAGTCCCTCAAAACCCTGGGGTAAAAGAAATCTCTTTTTGCAACCCCAGAAATGGAGATTCAATTGTAATAATAGTAAATAATGTTGTAGTTGTTAGGTGCTGTCAAGTCAGATCCAACTCACAGCAACCCTGTGTACAACAGAAAGAAACACTATTCAACACTGGGCCATGCACAGATCTTTTTATGTTTGAGCCCATTGTTACAGTCACTGTGTTTCTTCTCATTTTGAGTCATGCTACATCAGCAAATGGAGGTCCCAAAGGCTTTACTCCATTCCCATCATTAAGGTCTACTCTGCTCTGAGGAGGCAATGCTTTCTCGATTATTTCTTGAATGCCTTTCAGCCTGGAGGGCTTATTTACTGGCACTAGATTTGACAGTGCTTCTTTGCTATTCATAGGGTTTTCTTTTATTTATAAATGTGGGATACAGAATAATGAGACTATTGCTATTTCTATTATTCAATTATTACATCACTTTTGGTT
>VMDO01015333.1:0-51544 GCA_007922755.1 Pedetes capensis | reverse complement strand
TAAATATTAAATATTAAATAAATTTAAATAGTTTAGTTGTCTTTAACCAAGGGAGATTATATTTGGGTTTAGGACAATCATTTTACTATCAAATTTCTATCCATACCATTTGACTTCATTTTTTTGTTGTTGTTTTTCTTGGCCTGTTTAAAAAATTTTGATTTTATTTCATCATTTTTCTTCTACTTCACTTGCATATTAACTACACAGTTTATCATCTTTCCTATATTACCCTAGTGGTTACAAGATATTTTTCCTTTTATTAGTTTTGATAAAAATTAATTTATAAATCACCATATTTACTACTTCTTAGAAAATGCAAGGATTTTTTTTTCTGGTACTGGGGGTTGAACCCAGGGCCTTGCACTAGCATGCTTTGCAAGTGCTGGACCACTGAGCTGCACCCCAGCCCATTTTTTTACTTTTTGAGACAGGGTCTCACTAAATTACACAGACTGCCTCTGGTCTAGAACTTGCAATCCTCCTGCCTCCACCTCCTGAGCCGCTGGGATTACAGGCTTGTGCCACTGTGCCTGACAGGATCTTAAGAACACTTTTAAATCATTTACATTTTGCTATTATTTTTATAAGTTGAATTCTGCATATTTTCCAATCCCTTGATATTATTATTATTATTATTTTAAATTGTTAACTGTACCTTCAATTTGCTGTTTTATTTGCTTTTTATTACTCTTCATCTTTTCTACAATTCTATATTTCTACCTGGTTTATTTTTGTTTTGTCTAGGAAAAAACATCTATAACATTTGTTTCAATGACTTTGAAAACAAAGTATTTCACTGGTGCTTACTTCCCTTAGTTTTACTTGAGATCTTTATTTCACTTTTATATATTAATTTTTCCCACTTCATTAAAGCTATTGGTTGGTAATTGTTTTCTTTAAGCACCAAAAATATATCATACTTCTATATTCTATCTTTTTTATTTTCTTTCAAAAATTCACATGTCAGACTTATAGTTGTATGTTATACGTGAGGGGGTCATGTGTGTTTCTCTGCTTTGAACTCACAAGGTTTCAGGTATCTGAGCTTGATGTTATCCATAATTTTTGGAAAGTTCTATAATATCTCTCTATATTGCTCTTGCTCCACTGTATACTGTTCCTTTTTGGGCCTCAAAGTAAGATTTAATATTTTTCGCCATGTTCTATATGTCTTTTTCCTCTGTGCTTCAGTCAAAAATTTCATATTCCTTTTCTAGTTCTCTAATCTTGTCTTCAGCTATATATAACATAATGCTTATTTTAACTTTTGTATTCTTAGTTTCATTTATTGTGTTTTTACATTATAAAATTTCCATTTGACCCTTGTTTCTAATAGATTGCACTATCTGGAAAAATTACCTATAAGTATCTTGAGTGATTACCAAGATACTTAAAATCTATGTCTGATTACTATAATTGCTAAATTACTTATAGATATGTCTCCATTGTTTTCATTTTTCACCTAGGTTTTTAGCATTTAGTTTTATTTGTATTTTTCTATATATTCCTATTGTGTTCCTGACTTTGTATATAACAATTAAGAGGACTAATTTTGAACTCTGATGTCGTAGCAAAGAGAATATTTTTCTTCCTGATAGGTAATTAGAATAATTGCATATAAATTTAATATATATTTAATTACTTTGAAAACAAACTGTTTTCTGTAGGACAGCTAGCCAATCTTTGGTTTTACCTTTACTCATTTGGTATATGTGTCTAGGTTTCATACAAGAAATATGCATAATATCAGAACATCTCTTTGCTAATCTCTGAACCTTAAATTTCATCATTCAGTTTTTATAAAATTACTGAAAGCAATACTGTCCTTCTGGCCTTTTTGTTTGTTTGACTACTTCCAGACAAAACATGAAAAAGAAATCGGCAAATGCCTTACTGTAGAAATTATTGACAGAATTTTAAGCTCACCTAGAGGCACTTCCTTTTCATTATTGTTTGCACACCTCAGGCCAGGATGCTTTGGGAGCCCACTGACGGCTTGAAACAGGTGTTCTTTGTTTGCTTGTCTTAATTTTGTCCAGCTTTCCTAGCTTTATGTGTTGGTTCTACAGTAAACCACTCTGCTATTATTATAAGTGAATATCTGAATGCATAAACTTCGATAATGAAAATAGATTCCTTTTATGTGATTATCAAAAATGGGCCTCTGCTTTCCTGGAAGTATGTAATTTTATACCATGAAGGCAAATTATTAAATCTCCATTTTACTTATAAAAACCTATAGAACTGTACTGGAGTCAAATTCACTAACACACACATACAAATGCGCATATACCATACAATACATTCTTATCCAGTCTTAAAGCTTATACCTGAGTTTCTTCCACTATTCCCTACTTCCTACAACCACTTCATGCAGGTATGCTTGTAGAGAAGTTATATCATGGATCTGTGACATGGAAATAATATAAAATACATATTTGTTCATTTCATTATTGTATTCTATGATCCAGTATCAATTACATTCATATTGTGAAAACAGGTGTAAAATTCAAATAATTTAACACATTTGAAGTGTACAATGTGTAGGGCTAATTTACTTTTCAGCAAACCTTTCATAAAAACAATTCCTTTCCTATACCAAGAACTTACTGTTGTTAAGTGCCATCAAGACAGGTACAACACGTAGAGACCCTCATAGAGTTTTCAATGACTGATTGCTTCGGGATTCAGGAGTGGACAGCTACATCCTTCTCCTACTTATGCGCTGCTGGAGATCAAACCTGGGTCCTCAGAGACTGCAGAGCAGGCGCTTTACCAACTGAGCTAAACCCCAGGCCATACCAAGAACAATATTTTATTATGTGTGAAGGACTATGACAGCTAAAGCATGAAGAGTAAAGAAATTTGATTATGCAGTGTATCTTGTGTTCATCCTTTGTTGAACATTTTTAAAATTTTTTCTTGAAGTTGCTAATAAAGGGATTTCTCTCTTTTTCTATTACATGGAATGTTAATTACCTATTTTCACTTTCTTCATAAAATACAATGATAATCAAATATCTAATTTAAAATAGTCTCTAGAAGTGTTTGGTGTGTTTGGGCACAATGGCACATGTCTGTAATCCCAGCAACTGGAGAAGCTGAGGCAAAAGGATTGTAGGTCTGTGGCCAGTGGCAGCCTGTACAACTTAATGAGACCTGGCCTCAAGATAGAAAATTTTTAAAAACGGGATTCCAGATACAGCTCAGCAAGAACACTTGCCTAGCATGGGTGAGGGCTTGGGTTCAACTCCCCAGAACTGAAAAAAAATTACAAAACCAAAAACAAACAAAAACAAAACAAAAAGAAAGAATAAAGAAATGTATGGTGGAACTGTGGCAGGGTAGGTTTGATTTTATGTATATGATATGTTCAGTGCAAGGTATGCAGCTAATGTAAAAACTGTCCATCAAGCTAAGCATGATGGTGCATGACTGTAATCCCAGCAGAGAATGAGGCAGGAGGATCATAAATTAAAGGCCAGCATGGGCTACACAGTGAAAACTTGTTAAAAAAAGAAAACTGTCAATCAAGTAAAAACTAAGTAACAATAATAACAAATCTTTCTTTGACAGCAGTCTTGGTTTGTTCTGAATCAATTGAATAGTTTTGTTTTTATTTTCACTTTAATTGATGTAAATTGTAATCATTTGCATATCTGTTAGGGTTAAATTCTTTTATTTCATCCTTGCTATTTACAAGAAGATTCTCTTATTATTTCTTCTGTTTAAAAAAAGCAAACTGGAATATCTTGAACAATTTAATAGCTCAAATCCTTTAAAAATGAATGTCCTTTAAAAAATAAAAATGAAAAGTTAAAAGCATTTTTTAAAAATAAACATATATATATATATATATATATATATATATATATCATTGCATGAAATAATGGTTAAAAGCAGAAGATTTTGTAAACCACTGTAGATATGTTTGACATATGTAGATACGTTTGACTAAATATAATTTTGGGGTTTTATTTGCTTATTTTTGTTTCTTGAGACAGGGTCTCATTGTCTCACCCAGGCTGATCTGGAACTCACAATCCTCCTACCTCAGTTTCCTGGGTGCTGAGATTACAGGTATGCACCACCATGAGTGGTTTGTGTGAATATAATATTGCAACTAAAATGTAATTCCATTCAGCCATGGAATAACAAGGTAACAATACTGGGACATTGCTAGCATATTAACGCAAAACCATTATTGAATAATTTACTTTCACTTTTTTTCTGATTGGTAATTATATTAACTATAACATTATTTACTTTTAAAATATCTACTTCTTATCTATCTTTCTTATGGAAGAAGCGGTTCTCATTTTAAGGAAACAATTTAATTTATGTTCTGATTGGGTTAAAACCAACCCTGTGGTACAATATACCCATATTGAAACCCATTTTCTATTCTTTCTTTACACTTCTACATTAGGAAATGTATCTTCATATTTTATTAATCACATGTAAGTTGCAGTATGTTTAACATTATTAATGGAATTGTTCAATATTAACACAGATTTAGAGGATGCAGAACAAAACCTTTTGAAAAAGCAAATTAAATTATCAGTTTTTATTGAAGTCATTAATTTTCACAGTACTACTAAAGCCCATATTAAATTACTTTGATTATATTTTATATACTTATTTAAATGATTTCTAATTACAAAATGACATGGGAAAATTGCTTGTTTTATTTTTCTCTCTCAAGTGCCTTGGTTGATTAAGTTCCCTTACTACCTAAGAACTGTTGCTAATATTAGCACTTTATAAAAATTGCAAAAGATATTTAGGCATTGTATCTTATTTTTATTATATATATACATATTTTAATGAAATAAATTATCATTAAAAGTTAGTATTAATTAAAACTTAACTGTGTTCACAATTTAGTTATTTCTTACTTGAAGACCTAGAGAAAGGTATAACTATCAAAAATACTTTTATAACTTAAACAGGACAAGAAAATGCACATATTTATATCAAAGTGTTTCCTACCAAGAATAAAAATACAGAAGGAAATCTAACATGTGTCCAAGTCTCTAAGCAAATATGGTTAGTGAGAAAAATTTTCATTTTGCCGAGAATGAAAGAAGAAAGTAAGACATTAGTTGAGGAATATATGAGAAGCCATCTGGTAGAATGATATACATAGTTCTATGTGCATAAGTTCTATGTGCAGTTCTTAACATGAACTCAACATGAACTCAACATGAACATGAACTTAACATGAACTCAAAAGCAAGAGAAATAAATGAGCACTTTACCTATTTAAATATCTGCCAGGATTTTCATGTGGCAAAAGTAAAATTATCTAGCTGACATTTGATTAATCTTGTTGACTACTCCATTCTCCATCACAAGGCAAATGTCACAGGGAGCTGATAAACTGGACCATATTCTGACCATGACAATTATTAAGCTAAATGTCCTGATGAAGTGCATCCCAAGGACTAACAGACGATGCCATAGGAAAGGGCAAAACTATGTAGAAAGAAGAGCACACATGTTGAAGAAAAGTGTTTTGCATAGTTCAAAGAAACAGTGTGCCAGCTTTTATGTAAAATACCTGAAAGGGAAAATAATATCCAAGACTATGGAATTTCACAAATAAATGTTGACTTTTTGATCTCATTAAGTTATTTTACAAATACTCCTTATTTACTTTGGGGTTTTAGGCACCATATTTTCTGAGAGTAAGGACAAAGAAATCAGAAATAATAAAATCAATGTGTTTTTACAAAAAATTGCCCTATCAATTCAGATTTTTATTTTATGTATGTAAACAGAAAAAAGTAACCCTGAGAAAATGAGTCACAAAAGATATTATGAAAAGTTCAGTTGCCCAATTTTTATATTCAAAGAAAATATATATATATTAAGGAATAATTATTTCTGTTTTTCAACCTAATGAAAAGCAACCATAGAGAAGAATGTGATGAATTTATTTATAGCAGGATTTCCCCAATTTGATAGATGTATCCGTACACAATTAAGAATGTTTTTCAGTAAGAGATACAAACATATTTAAATGTATTAATGTTATTACTGGTGATTTGATGATATTTCAAGTATTTTCTTATCAAGCAATAAAATAGTAGTTAATATTAGTATACTGACTATAATTTTTGTTATTTCTTATAGGCAAAATAAATTCCTGCATAATTACCATTGCTATTGATTTTACATGTATTTACTTATTAGGTATATTAATTAACTGACATCCATGCATAATAAGAACTTTATTTTTATCCATATAATCATTCATTCAATAAATTAACATCAAGCACCTATTATTTATAGACATAGGTAAAGCACTTGGGAAATATCAGATAATAAGCCAGAGCTGTTGGCTTATGGATATATTTTGAAGGTAAACACATCACAGACAGAATCACTGACAGAATGTAGGCTGGGAGAGAAAGATGAGTTCCAAATGATTTCAAGGTATTTTTTCTGAGAAAAATTATCCTATGAATTCATGATAACAAATTTAAGAAAAAGAAATTGATTTGAGTAGAAAAGAGATATCACTGTCCCAATTTAATAAGAACCACAAGGCAGAATGATCATCCATAAGACATAAGAATTACAACTTAAAGGCAAACTCAGATGATTTTCATATGAGTCAAAATAAGTAAATAGAAAAAAATCAATATGAAGGATAAAAACTAGATTTAAAAATTTCTTTAAAAATAAGGAAAGAGTGAGCATGGTAGTTATAATGATAATTAAATTAAGAAAAAAACTCCACAAATAAGGAAAGAGATGGTAAAATAGAACAACCCCCTTAATCAATTAAAGGAAATAGGTATGTTATGGTCTCTTGCAACAACTCACATGTATTAATAATGTCAGAGTTGAGGCAAAGGATGTTGAAAATAAGTGTTCCAGCTGTTTCACAACTAAGGGAGTAGGATTAGGGAGAATGATAGAAGAGCTCATTTAGAATCTGATCCTTGAGATTGAAAAGCTACCAAAACGAAAGAAGGAAGATGGGAGACATGGACTTTAGAAGCCCATGATAATAATTATGAATAATTGCATAGTAATATCCTGAGTGCCACACATGTTGTGGGGAAAATAGATCAGTGACAAAAGCAAATCTGATTTTCTACTTCCTTCCAAAAATAATTTAAAGACCCTTTGTTTTTGCATTAATACAGAAGACTGGACCTGTGAGGAGAACAGATACAAGTTATAGAGGAAAAGTTTCAAAATATTAACTGATGTTTTATTCCTGAAACTGTCTCATTTGTTTGCGTTCTGCTATCTCATTCTATGAAGTATATTTGGTGTCATTACTTCAGGGTGAGAGATATGAACTGGATGGAAAAGAGGAAATACTTCACAAATCTCTGCTGACTTTTGCTTCCAGAATACTAAAGCTCTTAAAAATGCAAAGTGGTTCTGCTATAATTTAAATGTTTTGGAGAATGAGGTTTGAGGATAGTATGTCTTTTCTCTGGAGCAGTGCTTCTCAACTCAAGGTGATTTTATACCCTTTTTAGGAACATTTGGCAAAATCTGGAAAGATTTTATCCCCATGAAGTCAGGGCAGAATGGTGTTATTGGTGTCTGTTGAGAAGAGACCAGTTTTTGTGTTGTTGTTAGGTGCCATGGAGTCGGTATCCAAGTCATAGCTAACCTACCTACAACATGTGAAACACTATTGTCAGTGCTTCTCTGCTGTTCACATGGTTTTCAATGGCAGATTGATTTTTGGGAGTGAGTTGCCGGGTCCATCTCCCAAGCCTACAGCAGAGGTGTTCCCAAGTGGTCTCCTATCCAAGTACTAACCAGGCCTGATCTTGCTTAGCTTCAGAGATCTGATGGGATCGGACAGTGCTGATCGCCACAGGGCTAGACAATCCCCCAACTCCATCAAAAAAGAATTGAATATACCAAAATGTCACGAGTGGCAAGGTTGGGAAATCATAGAGTGACTGGAAAATAGTCTCATTTGTATGGTTAGACAGAGACTATACATGAGTAATGGGAGTAGAGGCAGTGATAGACTATGAAAGAAGGAACTCTGCTTCCCTGATGAAGCCCTAGATGTTAGGGTGGACACCTGCCTCATTTGCTCACACCTGCAGAAGTAACATGACCACACTAATGAAGGATTTGCATTGTGTTAAGGCCAATATGATCTGAAACTAGCAGAAATAGTGGGTGATCCAATAATTCAGGGGAGCTGTATGATGAGTTCTTATCTCAGAACAGAAGAAAGATGGAGAGAGGTGACTAGAGCTGAATGCTCAGCTAGGCAAATGGCAGCGAAGGGCCTCTTAGTAAAGAATCTGATTACAGGATTCAGATGGAGGCCAGAGAATGTCCTTTATTCACCAGTTCTGCTACTCAGTTGTAGTTTGAGGTGGATACAAAAAGCTGAAACCCAGAGAAAGAGAACAAAGCTTTGGCAAGGCTAAAAAGGCAGCTGTCCAGAAACAGGAAAGCAAAATATGCATCAGATGAAGGAATAGAGAAATTCTTTACTTTTTTCAAGTACAAGGTGTTTTAAAATCAGTATTATTGGTGGATTAAAAGTCTGGATTTGGTCTGTTGCTGTTGCCTTGCTTTATTTTTGTTTAGTTCAGCTTTTGTTTGTCTTTTTGCTTAACTTAGACATTAGATTGCAAAATCAGAAGGAATGTCATTATACAGACCTGCAACTATTCATAATCATTCTGCCTTCAAGATTTCTAGCAGAACATGGAGAGAAGGCCAAGAGAACAGAATTTTTATCTGAATCATTTGACCTTCTTATAATTTATATGGTAGTTTTGTACAGATATTAATGTCACACAACTCTTTCAAAGGCTGCACTAAATTTTTTTAAATATCAGATTCATCAAAAGTGAGAAAATATGCCCTTACAGTATAATATCTACATTTCCTAAGCACTAAGAATGTGCTAGCCGTTGTATCAGGACTGCACATTCTTTTTTCTTATTTAGTTCTTCTGAGAGAACTATGAGGAAACTCATAAAAACATCCCAATTTTAAACTTGAAGAAATGGACATGCAGAGATATTAAGTAACCTAAACAAGATCACAAAGACAGAAGTAGAGATATAAGCGTTCATAGCTTAGTAGTCTGGTTTCCAGATGCAATGCAGTAACTTAGACCTGACCTCTATTCCAGGATGGAAGATTTCCAGTACCTGCGAAATAACACTTTTTATGCCACATTCCCCCATGTCTGTCAGGTTTTCATGTTGTGGGGACTTGTGTGTTGCTAAAAGCTATGCCACCAGTATTTCAGATACCAGCAAGACCACCATTGAACTTGCAGACTAAGACAGACTGGGAAGAAGGACATGGCAAGCCCATTCCCAAACAATTAGCCATTGAAAACCCTATGAATAGCAGAGAAGCACTGTCAAATATAGTGCAAGAAAGTGAGCCCCCCCCCCTCAGCTGAAAGGCATTCAAGAAAGGACTGGGAAGGGTTGCCTCTTCAAAGTAGAGTCTACCTTACTAACGGGAATAAAGCCCCTGTTGTTTTTAGGTGCCGCAGAGTTGGGTATGCCTCCTGGCAACCTTACGTACAACAGAACAAAATACTCCCCAACACTATCCTGTCTCCAGTACTATTTCAGTGATTCTCTGCTATTCATGTGGTTTTCAAGGACTGGTTGTTTCTGGATTGTTTCAGCAGTGGGTTGCCAGGTCCTTCTCCCATTTTTGTGGTGCTGGACATTGATTCCAGGGCCTCAGAGAGCACAGAGCAGCACTCTACTAATTGAGCTAAACCCTCTGAGACCTCCATTTGCTGATGTGGTATGATTCAAAATGAGAAGAAACATAGTGGCTGCAACAATGGGCTCAAACATAAAAAGATCATGTGTATGGCACAGTGGTAGTGTTTCATTTTGCTGTACTTAGAATTGCTATGAATTGGATTAGACTTGAAGGTACCTAACAACAATGACACATTAGCTAAGACTTAATCCTAGCTGTAAAGAATCTTTAAAAAGAAACATTATATATATATAATATATATATATATAATATATATATATATATATATTATATATATATATATATATATATATATATATTTGGAAAGTAGTGTACCTAGCTAAATTTCTAATGCTACTGAAAAGGAGAAACCCAAATTATGAGATAGCTAAAATTCTATGCCCTTGGCTAATTAGAACAAATATTTATTTTATCCCTGTATATTACATTATCTCCATCTTCCCCTTATAGTAAAAATGACAGAATTGGCGAGTTTGTCTAGATGTCCCATCAGATTCTCCACATGCTACTTGGTTAACATGCAAAGATGCCTCTATGGAAATGTCTGACTTCTATCTTCTATGTAAACAAAAAAGTCATATAAACTCATTGGTAAAATTACCAACTAAAGAACTGCATACAATCCATGCAAATATTTTTTCATGTAAAATATAATACATTGTTTAATTTTCAAAGAATGCATGATCTCCCTTTTGATTTGTCTATCAATTTGAACTAAGAACTCTTTAGTGGCAGCCTTCCAAGTCTTCACCACCATGTCTGGTCATTGTTGCTCCATAGGAAAGTCTTTAATTATCTTACGATATGTTAAATTTATAAACTGCCAAATATTTACTCCAATTTTTTTCAGGAGCAATTTTTCTCTCTCTCTGTCTCTGTCTCTCTATCTGTCTCTCTCTCTTTCTCTCTCTCTCTTTCTCTACCTCCCTCCCTCCATCTATCCCTCTCTGCCCCTTTCCTTCCATCTTTCCTTCCTTCTTTTCTTCTTTCTTTCCTTCCTTCCTTCTTCTTTCCTTTCTCTCTTGTTTTTTAGTAGATGACAAAGTTATAATCTAAAAGCCTTAGAATCTCTTTTCCAATAAGAAATAATATAAATATATTTATTAGTTCCAGAACCATGCTGAATGGCTAATTGAAACATATGTATGCCACTCACATACTTAGTATTAAGTTCCTTTTTCTTCCCTTATTCAATTACTGTTGGTTGGGAACCAAAATGTTTCAGCACTGAGCAGTTTGAGTGATGAGGTCCTAGTGTTATATATAAATTGAATCACTTTTCTTTTCTCATTGCATTTTTAAAGAGCATTCTCATTCATTTCAAATGGAAAGTACTAACTGATATTATTACTTACTTCTATTCTAGTGGGATTGAAGGAAGACTTTAACCATTAAGCTTAAAATTTAACCATGAAAGATGTCTCTAAAGTTATGTGTGAAATCTGAAGATTCAGAGACAAAGCCTTGAAGTTCTCTAGAATTAGTACATTGGCCTTAAGAACACAATGACTATCTAGGATCACCATGCAGATGTGTTTCTCAGAGGTCAGTGCAGTGGTCACTACATCAGGACTAAGATACAAGAGGAGAACAGGATGAACACACTGAATATGTCTTCCTACACAAACTAGGAGTTGCTATGAAATTATGATCAGTAACTAACGCCAGTTAATGAATCATTTTACTATGAATTTTCTTTTACAAATTTATTTTTTATTTTATTTAGTTGTTTATTTATTTATTTATTTTTGCCATGCTGAGGATTGAACCCAGGACCTCATGCCTGTGAGGCAAGTGCTGTACTACTGACCTATAGCCCCAGCTACTACATCAATTAGAATAGATAATTTTTTGTCTTTTTTTTCTCTGTATATTTAGACTTGAAAAGTTAATACATAATTAATAAAATTCTTTCCCCATCCTCTATTGTGATATTGCAAATAATAAAAATTAATGATAATGTTATTATTAAGAGAAGTCAGATCAGAAACCATTATGATATTATAATAATCATTTTGATGAATTTATTTAGAAGAAAATAGAAGAAGTTTACAAAGTTGTTTGGCAGCAGAGGTTCTACTGTGATTACTACAGTAAATAGGTTTAGAGTATACCATGATATAGTCTATTTTCATATAGACTATTCTGAAAATTATATCACATCATCTTTTTGCTCTTTGCTTTTGAAATACTTATAATGTCATGCTCTGCTCATGGGAACACTAAGTTTACAATCTATGTCAGAGTTGGTGATTCTTTATCTACAAACATAATTTCTCTATCTGGAAATTCACCACATGTGATTTTGTACCTTCATTTTCTGTATGTTATCATGAATAGTTAAGAAAAAAACATATTTTCTCCCCAAATGACTATGATATTAACATATTGGAAAGTATGTCTACTTATGCTTCATTGTCTTCCTTCCTTCTTTCTTTTCTTTTCTTTTCTTTCTTTCAAACCACTTTTTATCTCTGGGGCTCAAACCCAGGACCTCACACATGCTGGGCAAATGCTCTTCCAATCATTTTCTTCTTCTACATAAACTTGCAGCAAATCTGTCACCTTAAAATGCTTCTTTCCATTTTGAATACTATTTTAATTCTTCTATAATTAGATAAAATTTTACATTTTGATTTCTGTGTAATTCTGAGTAAAGGTCTGTTTTAAGTAACAGACTGAATTATGATGATGTGTTTTTTAAATGTATTCCTCGTTCATAATTTTTTGAGAAATCCATATCATTGTCCCATGTGGATTTTGTTAAAAAGTTGGTATTTCCATAACTTTTAAAATATCTCTCACTAATTGATCTTTTTTTTCAAATACCTAGTGTTCTTTTCTTTCCCGATACCTCCCTCTGTTTAGTGAGACTGGGATTTAATTTAGTCATCCTTACTTTTTAAAATCTTCTTGTAATATTTTGAGACAAGATCTCACTATGTAGCCCAGGTTAGTGTTGAACTTGAGGTACTCATGCCTCATGCTCCTTAGTGAGATGTGCACCACCACACTACATTAGGATTTAAGTTCCACTTTCATGTGTGTTATTTGGGATGGGTTACTGAGGGGCTGAACCCAGATCCTCATACATACGTTTTGCATACACTCTACCACTGAACTGTACCTCCAAACCCTTCTTTATTTTTTACCTTGAAACAGGGTCTCACTAAGTTATGCAGGCTGCCTCTGGCCTTGAACCTATGACCCACCTCCCAAGTTGCTGGGATTATAGGTGTAATCCACTGTGCCAGGCTTTTCATGTGTTTTTACAACCAATGCAATCTTACTCAACTTTTTGACTACACATACATTCTCATTTGAAAGACACTTTTTAAATACTGTTGAATGGATAGCATCCTAAAGAGATTACTTATTCAAATAGAATATGAAGAGACCAGACATGAAGGGACATGCTAAGGCAAGAAGATTACTGAATCTAAAAAAATAAATAAATAAAAACCACAAGGATGGGGATGTAGCTCATTGGTAGAAAGCAACTGCCTAACATATGCGAGGATCTGGAATCCACCCACTGCACCACACAAAACAAAAAATCAAACCAAAAACAGAAAGCCAGGCAAAAGGGGAAATTGAATCTGCCCCTGGACTTACCTTCTGATATCCACAATGTCTCTGAAGAATCAGACAGTTCCACAGTAACTTTCATGCTGATCCTTTTTATGCTCTGTTTCTGTAACTTATTGTTTTAGAATAACTATTATTTCTAGAGGTATATGATGGAATTTAACTTTACTGATTTACAAAACTCCTACATGTCTGTCAGTTTGCCACACTGTGGTGGCTTGCATGTAGTGATAAGACTGAAAGCTATGCCATTGGTATCTCAGATACCAGCAGGATCACCCATGGTGGACAAGTTTAAGCTGAGCTATAAGGCTAAGACAGACTAGGGAGGAGGATGTGGTGAACCACTTCCGAAACAACTAGCCATTGAAAACCCTAGATAGCAAAGAAACACTGTCAGAGTGCCAGGAAATTAGACCCCCGGGTTGGAAGGCACTCAAAAGACTACTGGTGAAGAGTTGCCTCCTCCAAGTAGAGTCTACCTTGATGACAGAAATGGAATAATGACCCAGTGACCTCCATTTGCTGATATGGCACAACTCAAAATGAGAAGAAACAACTGTAAACATCCATTAATAACTGGAACATGGAATGTACATAGAATGAATCTAGGAAAATTAGAAATCACTAAAAGGGAAATGGATTGCATAAACATTGACATTCTAGGCAAAAATGAGATAAAATGGACAGATATGGGCCATTTTTAGTCAGAAAATCATAGGGTCTACTATGCTAGGAATGAAAAAATAAAGAGAAATGGGGTTGCATTCATCATAAAAAAAAAAAAATCTTAAGATCTGTCCTGAAATACAATGTTGTCAGTGATAGAATAATATCCATATGCCTGCAAGGAAGGCTTGTTAATATGACTACTGTTCAAATTTATGCACCCACCAATAAGGACACAAATGAAGAAAGGGAAGATTTCTATGAGCTTCTGCAATCTGAAATAGATCAAACATGCAATCAGGACATACTCATAATCACTGGTGACTGGAATGCAAAGGTTGGAAACAAAGAAGAAATTTCAGTAGTTGGAAAATATGGTCTTGGTGACAGAAATGAAGCTGGAGACTGCATGATAGAATTTTGTCAGACCAATGACCTTTTCATTGCAAATACATTTTTTCAACATCATAAATGGAGACTATACACATGGACTTCACCAGATGGAACACAGAGGAATCAAATTGACTACATATGTGGAAAGAGATGTTGGAAAAGCTCTACATCAAATGTCAAAACAAGACCAGGTGCTGACTGTGGATCAGACCATCAACTTCTCATAAGCAAGTTCAAACTGAAGCTGAAGAAAATTAGAACAAGTATACAAGAGCCACGGTATGACCCTGACTATATCCCACCTGATTTCAGAGACCACCTCAAGAGCAGGTTTAATGCATTATACACAAATGATAGGAGACCAGATGAGCTATGGCATGACATCAAAGACATCATACACTAAGAAAGCAAAAGGTTATTTAAAAGAAAGGAAAAAAGAAAAGACCAAATTACATGTGAAATGAGACTCTGGAATTTGCCCTTGAATGTTGAGCAGCTAAAGGAAAAGGAAGACATGATGAAGTTAAGTAACTAAACAGAAGATTTCAAAAGGCAGCTTGAGAAGACAAAAGCAAATATTACAATGACATGTGCAAAGAGCTGGAGACATAAAACCAAAGGGGAAGGACATGTTCTATTTTTCTCAAGCTTAAGGAATTGAAGAAAAAATTGAAGACTCGAGTAATAATAGTGAAGGACTCTAGAGGGAAAATATTAAATGATGCAGGAAACATCAAAAGAAGACAGAAGGAATACACAGAGCCATTATACAAAAGAAAATTGGTAGATGACCAACATTTCAAGAGGTTGCATATGAAGAGGAACCAATGGTATTGAAGGATGAAGTGGAAGCTACCTTGAAAGAATTAGAGAAACACAAGGTTACAGGAATTGGTGGGACACCAATAGAGAGGTTCCAACAAACAGATGCAGCACTGGAAATGTTAACATGTTTATGCCAACAGATTTGGAAAACAGTTACCCGTTCAACTGACTGAAAGAGATGCATATTTGTGCCTACTCTCCAAAAAGGGGGACCTGGTTGATTGTGGAAACTATCAAAAATATCATTATCACACATAAGCAAAATTTTACTAAAGATCATTCAAAAACAACTGCAACAATATATAGATAGGGAAGTTCTAGAAAATCAAGCCTGATCCAGAAGAGGGTAGTGAACCAGGGACATCATTCCTGATGTCAGATGGATATTAGCCAAAAGCAGAGAATATCAGAAAGATGTCTACCTATGTTTTATTGACTATGCAAAGCCATTTGACTGGGTGGATCATAAAAAAATTATGGATAACACTTTTGAAAATGGAAATAACAGAGCACTGAATTGTACTCATGAAGAATCTGTACATGGACCAGGAATCAGTCATTTGAACAGAACAAGGAAACACTGCTTGGTTTAAAGTTGAGAAAGGTGTGCATCAGGGCTGTATACTTTCACCATATCTCTTCAGTTTATATGATGTGCACATAATCTGAGAAGCTGCACTTTATGAGAAAGAACACGGCATCAAGATTGGAAGAAGACTCTCTAACAACCTGTGTTATGCAGATGACATAACTTTGCTTGCTGAAATTGAAGAAGATTTGAAACATTTACTGATGAATATCAAAGAGCATAGCCTTCAGTATGGATTGTGACTAAACATCAACAAAACAAAAGTCCTTACCACTGGGTCAGTATGCAACTTCACAATAAATGGAGGAAAGACTGAGGTTGTCCATGATTTTGCTTTGCTTGGCTCTATAATCAACACCCATAGAAGCAACAGTCAAGAAATCAAAGGACACATTGCTTAGGGAAAAGCTGTGGCAAAAGATCTCTTTAGAGTATTGAAGATGAAGGTGTGCCTGACTCATGTCATGGTATTTTCAGTCACATTATATGGTTGTGAAAGCTGGACATTAAACAGGGAACACAGGAGAATTGACAGTTTTGAATTGTGGTGCTGGAGATGATTATTGAATATATCATGGACTGCCAAAAGAACCAACAGATCTGTCCTAGAAGAAGTACAACCAGGCTGCTCCTTGGAAGCAAGGATGGATAGACTGTGTCTTACATATTTTGGACAGTCAGGAGGGACCCAACCCTGGGGAAAGACATCATGTTTGGGAATGTGGCAGGTCAATGAAAAAAGGAAAACCCTCCACCAGATGGATTGACACAATGTCTGCAACAATGGGCTTAAACATAAATAAGATCATGTGACTGGCACAGAATCAGGGAGTGTTTTGTTTGACTGTACATAGGCTCACTATGAGTGGGACCCCATTTGAGGGCACCTAACAACAACAACAATTTACCAATGTTGTTGTTGTTATGTGCCATCTAGTCAAGTAGGCTTCTTAATGACTCTCATAGTGTTTTCAATAGTTGATTGTTTTGGATTGCTTCAGGAGTAGCTCGCCATGTCCTCCCATTTTTGTGGTGCTGAGGATTGAACCCAGGGCCTCAGAGAGCACAGAGCAGCACTCTACCAACTGAGCTAAACCCCAGTCCAATTTACAAATATGAAACTGCAATTATAGAAATTTTCAGCCCCAGCACTGCAAAAATGGAAGAAGGACGTGGCAGCCCACTCTTGAAACAATCCCCAAACAACCAGCCATTTAAAATCCTATGAGGGCCACTGTGAGTTGGACACAACTTGATGGTATCTAACAACAACAGCAACAACTTGAAAATATGAAACTGCAATTACAGAAATTTTCAATGCAAATTTCAAACTTATTTGTGGAGTTGAAAATTAGAAAATATTAAAAGTGTAAATGGCCCTAGCTAAGACTGAATTTAGAATCACTTCACTTATCTTTTCTATGAGTCATCATGTTAATGACCATCCCTTCCTGATGAGAGGCAATAAACACCTGGTACAATATTTCAAATTTTCCTGTTTCATGATAGTGCCTTTTGATATGTTCAACATATGTTCACTTAGCTTCTGTCTTAAGATGAAAGAAAAGGGACCTCTCCATCCTGGGTTCATAAAACAGATAACAGTTAGATGGCCTTCATGTGAGTTGTACTTGCTCCATCATGACACTAATCCCAAACATTTATTGTTTAACTGTCTTTTATGCACTACTGCTGCCCTGTTTAACATTTTTAACTAATTTTCCATTTATTTATCACAGTTAAAGCTAATTTTCTAGAAAAACATAGTTTTAAAGAAAATATACAGATCCTAGCTTGGTGACACATGCCTGTAATCCCAGTAACTTGGGAGGCAGAGGCAGGAGTATCACAAGTTCCATGCTAGAGGCAGCCTGAATAACATAGTGGGACCTTTTCTCAAAATAAAAAGTAATAAATGGACTAGGGGTGCAGCTCTGTGGTGGAGTGATTACAAGAGATGTACGAGGCCCTGGGTTCAACCCCTAGTACTGCAAAAGGAAAAGTAATAGAAAAGAAAAGTATTAAAAGAAAATAGACATATGATGAATAAGCACATGATGAACTTCATATGTCTTTAGGGACAAAGCAACAATAAGATATATTACCCTACACTAGAATAGCCAAAGTCCAAACCTCTAATATATCAAATGCTGACAAAGATGTGGATTGGCAAGCACCCTCACTTATGGCTGGCTGGAATGTGAAATGGTATAAATAATTTGTTTTGGTTTTTTATTGGTAATTTTTCATATAGAGCATACTAGGTTTCATTATGACATTTCCATACATGAATTTTACTGTACATTGCTCATGTTTACTTCCTCCTTACCCCACCAGGATACCCCTCCCTGATCCCCTCTCTCCCTACCAATATTCTCCCTCCTTGCACGTCCATTTTGTGACTATATCTACATATGCACATCTTGATTTTGTCATAAAGGTAACATATGTGATATTTCCTTTCTTTTCTCTCATTACTCTTTCTTCTTGTCCCTTCCTCCTTTTCTTTAGTGTTTTATCTTTCCCTACTTAGGCCCCTTCTACTTTCATGACCTGTATGTTGTAATAATGAATATATATTAAAGTCTAACATCCACATATGAGAGAAAACATTTGATGTTTAACTTTCTGGGTCTGGCTTATGTCATTTAAAATGATGATCTCTAGTTCCATCCACTTTTCAGCAAATGCCACAATCTTATCATTCTTCATAGCTGAAAAAACTCCATGGTGTATATATATACACCATAATTTCCTTATCCACTCATCTGTTGACAAACACCTAGGTTGTTTCCATATCTTGGCTATTGTGAATAATGCCACAATAAACATGGATGAGCAGGTATCTAGGTATGAATACTTTGAAAACTAGTTGGGCAGTTTCTTAAAAAGTTAAATATACTTTTCCCATATAATGCAGTAACTGAGCTCTGAGGTATTTAGCCAAATGCATTGAAAACTAATGGTTACACCAATGTGGCATGTGAATATAGCAACTGTGTTCATAAATGCCAAAACTTTGAGCAACTAAGACATTCCTTAATAGCTGTATGGATAAACAAGTTGATATATTCATAGGATAGAATATTATTAGTTCTAAAAAGAAGTTAGCTATCAAACCTCGAGGGCTGGGATTTAGCTCAGTTGGTAGAGCACCACTCTGCAGTTTCTGAGGTCCCGAGTTCGATTTCCAGCACTGCAAAAATGGGAGAAGGATGTGGTAACCCACTCCCAAGGCAATCCTAAAACAATCTGCCATTGAAAACCCTATGAGGGTCACTATGAGTTGGAAACAACTCGATGGCACCTAACAACAACAACAACAATCAAATGTTGAAAAACCATGGAGGAAAATCAAATACATACTGTTAAATGTAAAAAGCCAACCTGAAAAGGCTATATATTATATGATTCCAACTATATGGTATTCTGGAAAAGGCAAAACTATAGTGATAGTAAAAGGATCTGCCAGGAGTTTCCAGGCAGAAGAGAGAAATGAACACATGGAATTCAGAGAATTTTCAGGGCAACAACACTATTCTATACAAAAGTAATGGACACCTGACATAATACACTTGTCAGTAAATTGTAGCACTCTATACAAGATGTTACAAATAGGTGAAACTCTGTGTGTGTATATCTGTGTGTGTGTGTGTGTATGTGTGTGTGTATGTGTGTGTGGAGAGAGACAGAGAGAGCAGGTGGCTATAAAGGATTGTGCTACAACTCTCTGTGCTTTCCACTCAAGTTAACAGTAAAACTAAAAGTGCTCAAAAATTATCTGTCAATTTAAAATAAAGTTGCTAAATAAATAGTTTGAAAAACATGACTATATCTTCATTCGATACAAGATATTGTAAAATTTGCTTTTTCCACAATATTATAGTTAAATTTAACAAGTAATAGTTTCACTTACAAGTTCCAGGATGAAAACCCAATTGCTTGGCAATACCTGACTTCAATTTAATTAAAGAAAAAATTTTCTCCAAACTCCTCAATGAACCTTCCACATGTCTGTCAGTTTGTCATACTATGGGGGCTTGTGTGTTGCTATGATGCTGAAAGCTATGCTATCTGTATTACAGATACCAGCAGGGCCATCCATGGTGGACAGGTTTCACCTGAGCTTCCAGACTAACAGAGACTTGGGAGTAGGACATGGCAGCCCACTCTTGAAACAATCAGTCATTAAAAATCCTACGAATAGCAGAGAAACATTGTCAGATATAGTGCCATAAAATGAGCCCCCCAGGTAGGAAGGCACTCACAAGACAACTGGGAAAGAGTTGCCTCCTCAAAATAGAGTCAACCTTAATGTCAGGAATCAAGTAAAGCCCCAGGGACTTTCATTTACTGATGTGGCATGACTCAAAATGAGGATGAACAACTGTAAACATCCATTAATAATTAGAATGTGGAATGTATGTAGTATGAATATAAGAAAATTAGAAATCATTAAAAAGGAAATGGAGCACATAAACACTGGCATTCTAGACATCAGTGAGCTAAAATGGCCTGGCATGGACCATTTTGAATCAGATAATAGCATGGTCTACTATGCCAGGAATAACAGATTAAAGAGAAGTGGGGTTGCATTCATCATCACAAAAGACATCTCAAGATCTTCCCAAAGTATGATTCATACTTACAAGGAAGGCCAGTTAATATGGCTGTTATTCAAATTTATGCACCCACTGCTAAGATCACAAATGAAGATTGGGAAGATGTTTATTGGTTCCTGCAATACTCTAATCTGAAATAGACTGAACATGTGATCAAGACATACTGATAATTACTGGTGACTGGAATGCAAAAGTAGGAAACAAAGAAGAAGGCTTAATAGTTGGAAACTATCACCTTGGTGGCAGAAATAATGTAGGAGACCACCTGAGAGAATTTTGTCAGACCAAGGATCTCTTCATTGTAAATACATTTTTTCCACTAACATAAATGGTGACTATACACATGAAATTCACCAGATGGAGCATACAAGAACCAAATTGACTACATTTGTGGAAAGAGACAATAGAGAATCCTCAATATTAAAAGTAAGCACAAGACCAGGAGCTGATTGCAGATTATACCATCAACTGCTCAATGAAGGTTCAAATTGAAACTGAAGAAAATTAGAACAAGTATATGAGAGTCAAAGTATAACCTTGAGTATATTCCACCTGAGTTTAGAGACCACCTCAAGAAAAGGTTTGATGTGTTAGCCACTAATGATCACAAGCCAGATGAGTTGTTGCATGACATCAAAGACACCATTCATGAGGAAAGCAGAAGGTTATTAAAAAGAAAGGAAAAAAGAAAAAAATTGCATGTCAAAAGAGACTCTGAAACTTGCCTTTGAATATCGAGCAGCTAAAAGTTAAAGGAAGATAGGAGGAAGTTAAAGAACTAAACAGAAGATTACAAAAGGCAGCTTGAGAAGACAAAATCAAATGTTATATTGTCATGTACAAAGAGCTAGAGATAGAAAACCAAAAGGGAAGAGTGCACCTTGATTTTCTCAAGCTTAAGGAATTGAAGAAAAATTCAAGCATCAAGGGGTAATAGTGTGGGATTCTACAGGGAAAATATTAAATAAGGCACGAAACATCAAAAGAAGATGGAAGGAATACACAGAGTCTTTATACCTAAAAGAATTGTGGATGGCCAATCATTTCAAGAAGTTGTATATGATCAGGAATCAATGGTACTGAAGGATGAAGTTGCAACAAACCTCTTTAAAGTGTTGAAAAGTAAAGATGTTGCATTAAAGACAAAGGTGTGCTTGATTCATGCCATGGTATTTTTCAGTTGCATCATCTACTTGTGTAAGCTGGACATTGAATAAAGGAGAAAGGAAAATAATTAATACTTTTGAATTATGGTGCTGGAGATGACTATTGAATATACCATGGACTGCCAAAAGAACCAACAGAAGTGCAGCCAGAGTGTTCCTTGGTGGCAAAGACAGTTCTTAGGTATTCTGGACACAGTTAAGGAGGGATCAATCCATGGAGAAAAACATCGTGTTTGGGGGAGTGGTGGGTCAAGGTAAAAAAGAGGGACACTCAATTAGATGGATTCACACAGTAGCTGCAATAATGGGCTTAAACATAGTATGATCAAGTGCCTGGCACAGAATTGGTCACTATGAATTGGACCTGACTCTAGGGCATCTAACAACAACAAACTGAATACAAGGGCTGAGGCCCTTTCACCCTATAAATCACAACATCCTTGGGTTCACAGGTAACTCAGAAAAATTTATTGTGTCTTTGAAATCAAGAAAAGATAATGAATAGTGCAGTGGTGCACTACACATAGCCAATTTTTAAAATTTTTTCCTAATTCAGTGATACCACATCAGTTTTTTGAATTGGTAACAGTGGAGTATTTGTGTCACAAATATTAGTAAATTCCTAGAAGAGTTCTTCCTCTTCTTGGTTTAGTTTACCAGTATTCTATTGGTTAATATGATAACTCAAAATCATACATACAGAAAATATTTTACCCTACATTTAGATTATAGAAAAACTTTCCCAGGAAACACAAGAAAGCTTTTAAGATCAATCTTTTCCAGAAAAAAATCATCATTCTATATCATGATGTTATGCTCTCAACTTCTAGAAATGTATAGTAACTTGTTTTAGATATTTCTAAGTTAGATTATTATAACCTGAATGAATCTAAGGGGTTATAGAAACCTACAGACAATACGAAGTAGAGATTCACAGAAATGTCCAGAAATGATTAATTGGAATAATGAAAGGACCTGAAGAATAGTCCATACGGAGCTGCCTGAGGCTTTCAAACCATTCTGCCTTAAGATAATTGTCAAAACTAAATGATGAAAGAAAGGGAGATGGGGGAGAATACTAAATGATTTTTTCTTATGTGCCTCATTTATTCTAATTTAAAAATAATTGTATATCATTATAATATACTTCCTATATAATAACTTAGATGCACTTTGGAAGAAATAAAGCACCTGGTTTTTTAATGCCCCATAGTGGATGAATGATAATGATGGTAAATGGAGAGAAAAAATATATAGGGACTGAATGCAGCAAATTTGTAATTTTTTATTATCAAAAGCAGTTAATGTAATTATTTAAAACAAACATACAGACAAAAACTAAACTAGGTATAAAGATATATGTGGGGTTTTTTTGACAAAATTAACTCAGAACTGGTAGAGTTCTTCAGTAAAGCAATGTAATGATGAGACAATAAATTCCACTGGAAACAGCAACAATGTCTGTGAATTTAGATAGGCTACATTGTGAAAACACACATTGAAAGCTGGGCATGATGGCACACACCTGAAATTCCAGCAGAAGTTGAGACAGGAGGATTCCAGGTTCAAGGCCAGCAGCAGTTTGCACAATTTAGCAAGGCCCCATTTCAAGATAAAAAAAATGAAAATAAAAAATGGACTATTGGTGAGGGTGATAAAGCACTTGCCTGGTATATGTAGCCTGCAGCCGTAGCCAAATCCTGTCAAATTGGTCACAGCTAAGTAGGGTTGGGCCTGGTTAGCACTTGGATGGGACAGAGCCTGGGAACACCAGATACTGTAGGTTTGGGAGAAAGACCTGGCAACCCACTCCCAAAAATCAATCTGCCATTGAAAACCCTATGAATAACAGAGAAGCCCAGACAATAGTGTTTCATCTGTTGAATGTAGGGTCGCTATGAGTCGGATGCAGATTCGACTGCACCTAGCAACAGCAACAACAAGTATATGTAGCATGTGCAAGACCCTGGGTTCAACCTTCCAGTCAAAGGAAAAAAAGAAAATACACATTGACCTGGGTCTTGAGGAGTATACAGGACATTGGAAAGTAGAACAGAAAACTTCAACATAGAAGGAAAACATGTATTGAAAGATAAACTCAGTGATAGGATGTGCAGTGCTGGGCCAAAATATGAAAGTTTTGTCCACTTTGTGTTGTTATTATACCTGAGACTTTTACTGTTGTTGCTAGGTCCCATTGAATCAGCACCAATTCATAGTGACCCTATGTACAACAGATGAAACACTACCAGACACTGTGCTTTGCCTGGCACTACATTAGTGCCTCTCTGTTATTCATAGTTTTCAATGATTAATTGTTTTGGGGGAGTGGGTTGCCCAATCTCTCTCCCAAGACTACAGCACTTGGTTTTCCCAATGTTTCTCCCATTCAAGTACTAACCAGGCCCAACCTTGAGGGGATTGGACACCCCAGTGATACAGCTGCAGGCATGCCTGAGACTAGGTACTTTATAATGAAAAAAGGTCTATTTAGCTTTCTAAAGGTCCAAGAGGACAGCACCAGCACCAGTTTCTGGGGAGAGACTGATGGCAGAGAGCATCATATCTCAGGTGTATGTTTGAAGGAGATTGACAAGGAGAGAAAGAAAGAGGTTTCACATGGCCAGAGAGAAATCAAGAGAGCAAGATGAGAAAGCCAAATCCTCTTTATAACAACCTGCTGTCATGGTAACTAATCCAGTCCCAAGAGATCTAATCAACTCTCCCCAGGCATATTAATCCATTCCAAAGGTGGTACGCTAATGACCAATCAATCAACTCCGAGTATCCCTCAGCTCTGAAAAGTCACCCCTTCCCCACTTCTTGAAATTATTACATTGGTAAGCCTCCAACACATGAACTTTTGGGAGACAAATTATGTCCAAATTATAGCAAAACCATAAGAAATGTCAGAAGCTGAGCTAAAAGGTCTAAATACAAGGTTCACAAAGCAATAATAGCAGGTAGAGCCAAAGTATGCTGTGACCTTTTGTATCTTGTTAAAGCTTTATTAGGGAAGAAATGATTATGTCCATCTTTCAAAAATATTAGAGTTAGGAAAAAATGTAAATAGTGAGTTAATATAATTACTAACCCCAAATAGGAATTCCCTTTCTGACATCCTAATATCAAACATTTCCATTTCCACATATTCTCCGACACTTAATATTGTCATATTCTGTCATTTTTACTGATATGTATCTAGAAATAACTCCTTGTGGGTTTCTTTTGCAGTTGCTTTATGGAAAAGATATTAAACACTTTCCACATGATTATTGGCCTTAACTAGTCCATTTTTAAGGGGAAATTCATTTCCCTGTTTTTGTTTGTTTGTGTGTTTGCAGTACTTGGAAACCTGGGTCATTGCATAAACTTTGCAAGTGTTCTACCCCTTGGCTGCACCCCCAAACCATTTTTATTTTTTCACTTGGAGAAAGGGTCTAAGCTATGCAGGCTGCCTTTGGCACTGAACTTGTGATTCTCCTGTCTCTGCCTCCTGAGTTACTGGAGTTACAAGGTGTGTGCCACCACTCCTGATTTTAATAGTTTGTATTTCATTCTAGGGTTCCTCAACACTCTAATTGATTTTTAAATCTTCTACCATTAAATTTCATTTGCTTCACATGAAATTCTATAGTTGTTTACACTGGTGTAAAGTCATTGTGTTTGTCAGGTTCCTATTACTGTGACAAAATATCAGAAGTAATCAATTTAAAAGTAAGAAAAGTTGATTTCAGCTTATGGTTTAAGAGGTTTCGGTTCATGGTTGCTTGGCCCTATTGCTTCTCATCACAGTGGGAGCACATGGTAAAAGAATCCTTTTCACCTCATGACTATTGGAATGCAAAGAAAGAGACAGGAAGGAGCCAGGGTCACAATATTCCCTTCTAGGACATTCCCCCAATGATATAATTTCCTTTCACTAGGCCTTCACCTCCAAAAAGTTGTGAAAGGTTGCTGCATCTCCCAATTGCACCATGGGTTGGGTACAAGGCCTTTTGCACAAGGGCCTGCAGAGGACCTTCAAGATTAAACTAAATCAGGAATGAATCCACCAATGCAGTGCCATACAGAAGAATTAACAACCTAAACAATTCCCTGTGCATTTCTTTCATAATAAACATCCATACTTTTACCTACATCAATAGCTCATTCAATTTTACCACTGAAGAGTATAGAATCTTATTCCACATACTCCACATAGTAGTCACCTTTTGAAGTAAATTTGTAGTTAGTCCTGGTTTTTAGAGATGATAAATGAAAGTGCTATGTTCATCCTTGCACAACTTACTTTTTCAGTGCTGAGGTGTTGAACCCAGGGCCTTGTGCAGGTTAGGCAAGTGCATTGCCACTGAGCTGCACCTCCAGCCCCTCTTTCTTGTATATTTTTTTACATTTTGATACAAGGTCTCACGGTTGCAGGCTGCCTGTGTCTTTGAACTCACAATTCTCCAGCCTCAGCCTTCCTAGTTGCTGGGATTACAAGTGTGTGACATAGCACCTTGCTAATGTTCAGCTTTTATATGAACAAAAGTTTTAAATTCCTACACTTAAATATCCAGGATGATTACTAGGACTATAGGATAGGTCTACTACTATTGTAAGTGTATTGCTACTTCAAGTAGAGTACAGCTACCTCATTACCATTTAGGTTCTCTTACCTTCTCCCCTTTATAATACAGCTGTCTAAAATCTTACCTCCACATAGACTGAGAACATTAAATCATGGTATGATTTTTGCTTTTGACTGACAAACACAATCATGAAATCTGAAAAGACTATCCAAGTGTATGAACTTACATGTTTATCCTTTCCATTACTTTCTTCATTCCTGACATTTCATATTTCTTTTCATTATATTTTATTTTCTATCTATCTTTCACCAGCGGATGCTGTAAAGGCAACTCTTACCACCACCTCTCTCCCTATTGAGGTGACAGCTCTCACGTACTTGAACCATATCCTACAGAGTTAGCATTCTGTACCTAAGCACGTTAGCTACACGAAACAGAAGACTAATGAAGGAACAGACTTATAGCCTAACACACAAAATTTTCAGGGCACAGCCCCAAATTACTTGCTATTGGAGGAATCAGATATATTAGTCAAGTTGCAACAAGCAAGTATAATCAATAGGAAATATACATTAAATGGATTGGAGAAATGAGTTAGGCAAGTCTAAAATTCCTATGATAGGCTATCAGCATGAGTATGCTAGAGCTGCTGGATATGGGCTGAAGCCAGAAATAATTGTTCTCCCATAAGAAAGGCTCAACTATGCTTTTGTGGCCCTTCAACTTATTAAATCAGTCTCACCAAGATTATCTAATATAATTTACCTCATTTATAATAAATTGACTGTGGACTTTAATCATATTTACAAAATACACTAGGGACTACAGCCCAGTGATATTAATACATCAATATCAGCATCATACAAAACAATGACTCAATGTTAATAAGAAAAGACAATTGGCAAACATTAACATGAAACAGATGTTGGAGTAATCTAGTGAGGATTTCAAAACAGCTACCATAAAACTATGCTAATGGCAAAATAAAAAACACTATAGAAGAAAATTGAACATAAAATAATCTCAGCAGAGAAATAGAGAACATAAAGAAAAACAGAATGAAATATTTGGAATTAAAGAAAACAGTAAGCAAAATTTTGAAGAAATCATTGGATACCTCAATACCATAATAGAGATGCCAGTGAATGAACATGAAGGTAGGACAATGGAAAATGTATAATCTGAACAACACAAAGGAAATATAATGAAAAAATAAATTGAGGGAATTGTGCAATAATAAGAGCTAATAAAAGGATTTTCATTGCAGCCTTGGAACAAGAAAATAAACTATAGAGATGAAAAAATGTTTAGGGATAAACCAATTAAAAACTCGAGTTTTATGAAGAGCTGGGATTTAGCTCAATTGGTAGATCACTGCTTTGCAGTCTCTAAGATCCCCAGTTTGATTCCCAGCACCACAAAACTGGGAGAAGGACAGGGCAATCCACTCTCAAGGCAATCCCGAAATAGTCAGCCATTGAAAACCCCATGAGGGTCCCTATGAGTCGGACATCACTTGATGGCACCTAACACCAACAACAAAAAGTTTTATGAAAAATAAAACATAAACCTACAGATTCAATAAACTAAGCAAACTGAAAACAAGACAACACAAAAGAAATTCATGCCTAGATACTTCTTGATTGAATTCATGAAAGTTAAAGACAAAGAAACAATTTAAAAACACACAGGATGAAACTATGGATTTCCTATAGGAAACAACAATTTTAATGGCAGGAGTTTTCTCATCAGAAACCATGAAGACTATAAAGGAATGGCATAATTTTTTAAGTGAAGAGAAAAGGCAGTCCCTGCCTAGAATTTTATATTCAGTAAAAATGTTCTTCAGGTGTAAAGATGAGATAAACTAAGTCCCAGATTGAAAACCAGCTAAAATCAGGCAGAGTGGTACATGTCTATAATACTAGTGACTCAGAAGGCAGAGGCAGGAGAATTACAAGGCTCAGAGCAGAGAAACCTGCACAACTTAGTGAGAACCTGCTTCAAGATAAAAAAAATTTTTAAGAGGGCAAGGGCTTGCAAAGTATACAAAAAGCCCTGGGCTCAACCCCCCAGTACTAAAAAAATGTTAAAGGAAATTACCACCTGACAATCTGCTCTAAAGAACGTCTAAGGAAGCTGTTTAAACATCAAACATTTCCAGTGATTATTTCTGGGAATTATAAGAGCAAAGGAGATATATATATATATATGTGTGTGTGTGTGTGTGTGTGTGTGTGTGTGTGTGTGTGTGTGTATACACAAACATATATATATATATACATATATGTATGTGTATATATATATCAGTTTTGCCAAATGCATATCTTTTTATCATAAAAATTATTTTTTATTTATTAACTTTATTTTTTGGAATGGTATATTATATATTTTAGAGGTGAGATGCAATGTTTTTATTTATGTATATACTGAGAAATTAACAAACCAGGGTAATTAGCATGTTATCACTAGGTCAGTCAGGTTTCCAACACTATAACAAATACTGAGGATAACTTATAAAGAGAAAAGACTTATTTTGGCTCAGAGTTTCGGAGGTCCTAGGCCACGATTTGTCTATAATCATACCACTCTGGCATCCAATCTCATCAGATCTTGAAAGCTAAGTAGGGGCAGGCCTGGTTAGTAATTGGATGGGAGACCACCTAGGAAAACTAGGTGATATAGGCTTGGGAGAAGGCTCTCCCTAGAAGCCAACTCTTGAAACAATCAGCCAGTGAAAACTCTATAAATAGCAGAAAAGCACTGACAATAGTGCTAGGCATGGCACAGTGTCTGGTAGTGTTTCTTCTGTTGTATATAGGGTCTCTGTGATTCAGACTCAACTGGAGGGCACCTAGCAACAAGTCTATGATTGATTGACTCCATTGCTTTTGGGCTTATGGCTAGGCAGCACTTCATGGCAGGGAGCATGGTGAAATAAAACTGCTCACCTAATGACCAGGAAGGAAAGGAGAAAAATGAAGATACCAGGATCCCCAAATCCTCCTTGAGGGTACACTCCCAGTGGTCCAAAGACTACCCACTTGGCCCCACCTTCTAAAACCTCTACCATATCCCAATAGTGCCACTGGTAGGGTGGCTGGAGGGAAGACTTAACCATATGGATCACTGGAGGTCATTCCATATCAAACTGTACAAATCACCTTAAAAATTTATCATTTCTTAATAGTGAGTACATTCAAAATCCTCTTCTAACTATCTTGAGATACACACTAAATTATTGTTAACTGTGTTCTCCACAGAACCAACACTTTTTTATTAGTACATATTGACTGTAAAAAGCAAGTGTTCTTGTTAGGTGCCATAGATTTGGGTCTGACCATAGTGACCTATGTACAACCGAATGAAACATTCCCTGACATTGTGCCATGTCCAGCACTATGTCAGTATGTCTATTATTCATAGGGCTTTCAGTGGCTGATTGCTTTGGGATTGCTTCAGGTGTGAATCGCCATGTCCTGCTCCAGTTTTTGCGGTGCTGGGGATCTAAGCCAGGGCCTCAGAGAGCCCAAAGCAGAACTCTACCAACTGAGCTAAATCCCAGCCCTACAAAGTAATAGTTTTCATTAAGACATTTCCATACATGCATATAATGTACTTTGATCATATTCACCCCCTCTATTAACCTTTCTTATCCTCCTCCAACTCCCCGTCTTCCCCTTTCACATCAATAATATTTCCCCTTTTCATGTTTTCCCCTAAATTCTACATATGAAAGAAAATGTGACACTTTTTGAGACTGGCTTATTTTGCATACCATGATTTCCAGTTTCATCCATTTTTCTGCAGGGGACATAATTTCATTTTTTATGGTTAGATAAAATTCTTTATCTGTTTATCCACTGATGGGTATATAGGCTGATTTCATAACTCAACTTTTGTGAATAGTGCCAAGACAAATATGGATATGCAAGTTGTCTTTCTTTCATGCTGACATGGTTACTTCAGGAATATGCCCAGGAGTGGTATAACTGGATCCTTTGGTAGTTCCAGTTTTAATTTTTTGCAGAACCTCCACACTGATTTCTATTGTAGCTGGACTAATGTACTTTACCACCAACAATGTATAAAGGTTCCCTACATCTCATGTTCTCACCAATATTTTGTTTAGTTTTCTTGATAATAGCCATTCTGAGTGGAGTGATATGAAATCACAATATAATTTTGATTTGCATTTCCCTGATGGACAAAGTTGGCCATTTGTACTTCTTCATTTGAAAAGTGTTGGTTCAGTTCATTTACCCATTTATTCGTTTGGCTATTAGATCTTTTGTGGTTAATTTTTGAGCTCCTTATATATTCTGAATATTAATCCCCTATTGGATAAAAGGGCTGGGATTTAGCTCAGTGGGTAGAGTGCTGCGCTGCAGTCTCTGAGGTCCCGAGTTCAATTCCCAGTACCGCAAAAATGGGAGAAGGGCCTGGAAATCCACTCCCAAGGCAATCCTGAAACAGTCTGCCATTGAAAACCCTATGAGGGTTGCTATGATTCGGACACGACTCGATGGCACCTAACAACAACAACAAATAGGATAAAAATCTGGCAAAGATTTTCTCCTATTCTGTGGGCTGTCTCTTCACTCTGTTAATTGTTTCCTTTATTGTGCAGAAGCTTTTTAATATCATGCAATCTCATTCATCAGTTTTAAATCATATTCCTGAACGATTAAGAGTCCTTTTCAAGCTGGGTGTGGTGGCGCACACCTGTAATCCCCGCGGCTTGGGAGGCGGAGCCAGGAGGACCGCAAATTCGCAACTAGAAGAAGTCTGCGCGAGACCCTGTCTCAAAAAGTAAAGAAAAAAAGGGGGGCTGGGGGTGCAGCTCAGTGGTCCAGCGCTTGCATAGTATGCAAGCGCGAGGCCCTGGGTTCAACCCCTCGTACCGCACAAAAAAAAAAAAAAGGTCCTTTTCAGAAAGTCCCTGCTTCTACCTATATTTTGACTTGTCTTCTCCATGTCATCCTCTCACATCTACAAAATCTCAGGTCTTACATTATTAACATCTTTTGTCCATTTTGAGTTGATTTTTGTATGTGGTGAGAGGTTGGGATCTAGTTTCATTATTCTACATATGGATAGTTTTCTCATAACATTTGTTGAAGTGTTTGTCTTTTCTCCGGACATGTTTTTGGCACCTTTGTCTAAAATCAGGTGGCTATAACTGTGTGGATTTATTTTTGGTTCATCTATTGTATTCCATTATTCCACATGTTTGTTTTTGTGCCAGTATCATGCTGTTTTTTATTACTATTGTTCGTTAATATAATTTGAAATCAAGTATTGTGATACCTCTATCATTGCTTTTTTGCTCAAGATTGTTGGGCTATTTGGGCTCTTTTATGCTTCCATATAAATTTTAGGGTTATTGTTTCTATTTCTGTGAAACATATCATTGGGATTTTGATGGGAATTGCATTGAATCTTTGGAGTGCTTTGGTAATATTACCATTTTAACAATATTCTGCTGATCCATGAGCATGAGTGGAAGTCTTTCCACCTTCCAGTGTGTTATTTAACTTATCTATTTATTAATTTAAATTTTTTAGAGGTCTTTCACCTCCTTGGTTAGGTTTAGTCCTAGGCCGTTAATATTTTTTGAGGCTATTGTGAATGGAATTATTTTCCTGACTTCTTTTTCCGTGAATTGTTGGTATATAAAAAAGCTACTCATCTTTATATGCCCTATTTATGTATCTTTTATTTGTTTATCTTGTCTTATTGTTATGGCTAAGATTGCAAGCACTGTGTTAAACAAGAGTGGGACTGGGGTTTAGCTCAGTTGATAGAGTGATGCTCCACACCTTCTGAGGACCTGGGTTCAATCCTTAGCATTGAAAACATGGGAGAAGGATGTGCCAGTCCATTCCCCAAATAATTAGCTGTTCAAAACCCTATGAGGGATTCCTGGCTAAGATGGCAGGCTAATAACACCACCTTGGGAGGCAGACAGATAAGAGAGCTTAAACAATGACTTAGAACTCATATTGATCAGTCAGACAGGGTAATAAGTTAGATAAGATCTAGGGGTATGCTAAAATAATCCACAAGGTTAGGTAAATATCACTAACTGCAGAAAAATTTTAATCAGGGGAGAAAAATTTTAATCAGCACAGCAGGTCAGTGAGAGTGTGTCATCAGAAACATGGAGAGTTGCTCAAGCAGGAAGAGAAAACTATCAGCTACACAGAACTGTGCCACCAGGAAACCCACCAGCAATTCCTCTGGCATCACATGGCTTGCACAGAAAGTGGAGGGAGTCCAGAGGTTGATGAGATCGAAATCCACAAGTGGAGAAGAACTAGAGAAACCACCATGGATGATGCCCCATTGCCTGGATCACACAGCATGGAGAACATACAGCCCAGGGAAAGTTCATGCAGGTGTCTGGAGCTCAGATCCCCTGAGGAGTGCAGCCCTGCCTGCTGATGAAATAGAGGTATCACTTCCCATGGAGAGCAACTGGTGAGCAAGTCTCAGACACCAGGTGCAGTGTTGGCTGCATGCTTTCCATCCCTCTACTGTGGAGGTCCTGGCTGTGCAGCTTATAATAGGAGAGAGGGGGCAAATCTCACATGAGAGCACCCGCCTCAGACCTCCTGGGGGTCTCATGATATCATACCGCCCATGGCAGCCTGTGATTGGTGAACCAATGCAGCAGGGTTTGGGACACAAAATAGGGCAGAGGGTGGCCAGATTCCAAGTATGGCAGGCTCAGCCAGCACAGCTGCCATTCCCCTACCACAGAGGTCCTAGCTGTGCAGTTTTTCACAGCAACATGGGGTGGTGCAAGTCCCACATGGGAGGGAACTCAGGCCTCAGATTCACTGAGGGCAGCCTGATATCATCCCACCCACTGCAGCCTGGGATAGGAGAGAGGGCAAGGCAGGGATCAAGACACTCAAAAGGGCAGAGGGCACCCAGATTCAGAGTGTGGCAGGCACGGCCAGTGGAGCCACCATTCTGCCACTGTGAAGGTCCTATCCACGCAGTTCATGATAGGAGAGGGGGGCAGCACAGTCCCATAAGGGAAAGCAAGCCTCAGATTTACTGGTGGTAGCACAGTATCATCCTGCCCACTACAGTGGGGAATCCACAAGGAAGAGCAGTGCAGCTTGGGTCACATGAGAGGGCAGTGAGCTGGGCTTCAGGATCTGGCTCACCATCATCCAATGTTATTGTTTGAGCTGCACTCTCTGAGCTCAGATCTTGGCATGCAAGCTCTGCCAGGGAGGCAGAAGTCTTGGTAGGGTGGTAGGGGACACACTGCCTCTCTGCTAATACACCACAGGCAGAGCACCCCAAAGGGCAGGTCACTGAGAGTATTTTGAAATCTGGGCCAGCCCAAGAGACCAGTGTGGACTTTCCGGAGGGACAATGCATAGAAATCCCTCCCCTCAAACCTGCTAGCTTTCAATGTGAGAACAGGTAGTGAAAATACCTTTCCCTGCATTGGAATTGAGAAATCTCAAAATAAAGCTGTCATCAATGCCTAGGAAATTTTACACAAGAGAGAAATGAAAACTGATCTATAAGCACAGCCACCAAAAGGCAGCAATAGGAAGAAAGCAGACACTGAGGAACACTGGACAAGAACTCTCACCTAAGGGAAGTGAGGCAGGGCCCTCTCAGGGTGTGGCTATCTACCCCTAGTAGGAGGAAAAGCAGTTAAACCTGAGATCTCTAGGGAAAGGTCTCTAAGGAGTAAAGAAAACAGGACTTTGAGGGTGTTCAAGTGGGACACCTGCTCTTCCTTTCTTTCATTTTGATTGTTGTCTGGCTCTATTATAGCCCCCTCTTTGTTTTTCTTAGTTCCTTTTTTTCTATTTTTAGCTTTCCTTTATTATTTTCAATCTCAGTATACTTCACCTTCTCATTTTCTTTCTTTCTTTCTTTTTATTTCCTTTCTCCCTATCTCCTCTTCTTCCTCATCCCCCAGTAAAGAAGTAGAGATGACTGCCACCCTAGGCCCCAGTCCCACTGTAACTGCAAATTAGAGAGTGGGGAACTGAGGAGTGGAGAGTCACGGGCATGGTGAAAAGCAACAGGAGCTGATGGCTCTCTTAACCTAGAGGAACCGGTCCAGAATAAGGGTCACATGGGGTCAGGTAGGGTGGATAATTCAGAGTAATAGTCCCACAGTGTCAACAACTTAAGGCACATGGTGTAGGTGGTAGACCAATTGGGGGCTGGGAACACAGGGGACAGAGAGAAACTGAAGGGGACTGTACTGAATACAGATTCTGCAGCAGAATTTACACATCTGGTACTGAGACTGCAAACTACAGAATGGGGGAATGAATGAAAAGAACCACTGACTCATCATCACCCAAACTCAAGGGAATGCCAGAGGGAGAATCTTCACACTCAGAGGTGGTGGACCTAACTCCAAGAATAAGCAATGGGCAAGCCTCAGCAAAAAAATACATAAAACATGAAAGGACTTCCTGGATGCAATGATCCCACAGACCAAAGCCTCTCAACACACAATATCAAATATTGAAGACTTCTAGAGATGTTAGAATTAGAATTAAGAATTTTGATTATAAATATGCTAAGAAATATCAAAGCTAACACCACCAGTACCTTTGAGATCTTGGAGAAGAAGCTATCTCATTTGGAGTCTGTATTTTCCTGAGAGCTAGAAACTATTAGAAGAAACCAAGCTGTAATACTTGAGAGTCAAGGCAAGCTGAATGAAATAAACACTTCAATTGAATCTTCAGCATTGAGACTGGACAAGGCTGCACAGAAGATCTCATATACAGACAAAGGAATACAAGATATCACCTATACACAAACTAAGATGGAGAAAATGATGAAGCCATACCAGCTAGATCTCCAAGAGGTTTCAGACAAAATGAGAAAGCAAAATCTAAGAATTCAAGAAGTCTCTGAAGGAGCAGAATGTAATTTATTCCAAGAAATATCAAGTGAAAACTTCCCAAATCTAAAGCAAGAGTTGGATACTAATACAAGTGAAACATTCAGAACTCCACCCAGAGTAGACCAAAAAAGATCCTCCCTGTGATGTATTATTGTATGAGTGCTTACTTTGGATAGCAGAGAAGCAGTTTTGAAAGCAGCTAGGGAAAAATGCCAACTGATGTTCAAAGGAAAACCCATTAAAGTAACCATGGGCTTCTCCACATCAACATTGAAAGCTAGAAAAGCCTGGACACATATCATCCATGTTTTGAAAAAGAACAACTTCCAACCAAGATTACAGTATCCAGCAAAGTTATCTTTTAAAATAGATAAGGAGTATAAGACATTCCATGATATTACCACATTCAAAGGATTCACAACCACCAATCCAGCATTATAGAGGATCCTCAGTCAACTACCACATAGAGGGGAGATAAGACAACCCCACATAGAAGATCAAAAAAATGACAATTAACATGAGAGGAAATCAAGAAAGAAATAAGATAAACATGAATGAAAAACCAGTAACAATTACTGACTGAATGCCTAACAATAAACACTTCTAAATAATCACTGTCACTGTAAATGGCCTTAACTCACCAACTAAGAGACATTGACTGGCCAATTGGATGAAAAACCATAAACCCTCAATATGTGCCATTTAAGAGACTCACCTAAACCACAAAGACTGTAATATGTTGAGAATTAAGAGCTAGAAAACAATATACCAAGCAGGGAAAAATGTCAGGTGTCACAATACTAATTTCAGATAGATTAGCTTTCAATCCAAGACTAATTATAACAGAAAAGAAGGACACTACATGTTACTAAAAAGGAACAATCAGCCATGAAACAATAATGTTACTTAAAATATATTTTCCAGAAACAGGGGCACTTAGCGTCATATAACAAACTTTATGAAAAATAGAGGAATACATTGGACTAGACACAATAATTATGGCAGAATTTAATATTCCAATTTCACTAAAAGACAGATCATCAACACACAAAAAAAATCAACAGAGAAACTATGAGCTTAATTTGCACCTTAGATGAACTAGAACTCAAAGATATCTGCAGAATATTCCATCCATCTGATGAGGAATGCATGTTCTTCTAAGCACCACATGAAACTTTCTCAAAGATTGACCACATTTTAGTACACAAAAATAGCCTCAATAAATACAAAAAAGTAGAAATCATCCCCTGTATGTTATCAGACCACAACAGAATAAAACTATAACTCACAAGCAAGAGAAACACCAAAATTTTTACAATTTCATGGAGACTAAATAATACAGTGCTGAATGATCACTGGGTTACTGAAGAAAATAAAGTGGAAATTTAAAAATTCCTGCAATCAAATTAGGAAGAAAACATATATGGGATACAGCAAAGGCAGTTCTAAGGGGAAGATCATAGCACTGAGTGCCTTCATCAATAAGTTAGGGATGGACCAAATAAATGACTTACTGACACATCCCAAGGCACTAGAAAGCCAACAATAAATCAATCCCAAAAGGAGTACTCACACAGAAATTATCAAGATCAAGGCAGAGATATTTCAATTAGAATCTAAAAAGATAATTAAAAGAATTAATGAGACTAAGAGCTGGTTCTTTGAAAAGAGTAATAAAAGAGATGCTCCCCTAGCCAACCTCATCAACAGGAAAAAAGAAAAGGCAAAGATCTAGAAAATTAGAGATGAAAAGGGATCATAATCACTGATTCCAATGAAATTCATAAAATCTTCAGGGAATACTTTAAGAAATTGCATTCCCAAAAATATGAAAATACAGAAGAAATGGATAAATTTATTAACACATACGATTTACCAAAATTAACTCTGAAGGACATGAAGGACATAAGCAACCTAAACAGACCCATTACATATGCTGAAATAGAAAAGCTAATAAAAAGCCTCCCAACAAAGAAGAGCCCAGAACCTGATGGGTCCATAGGAGAATATGACCAAACATTCAAAGAAGAATTAATACCAATTTTCATCAAATTATTTCAAAAAGGTGAAAAGGAGAGTGAATTCCCAAACTCATTCTACGAAGTTACAATAACCTTGATACCTAATCCAGGGAAGGACACATCTAAGATAGAGAATTATAGACCAATCTCCCTAATAAACAAAGATGCAAAAAATTCTCAACAAAATCTTGGTAAACCTAATTCAGCAACATAGTAAGAAAATTGTTCACCATGACAAAGTGGGATTTACACCACAGATACAAAGCTGGTTCAACATACAAAAATTGAATAATGTAATTCAACATATCAAGAGATTTGCAAACAAAAATCACATGGTCATCTCAATCAATGCTGAGCAGGCCTTTGACAAAGTACAATACCTTTTCATGATAAAAACCCTGGAGATGATAAGCATAACAGGAAAAAAAAAACCTTAACATTATAAAGGCCATTTATGACAGACCTACAGCCAATGTCATATTAAATGGAGAAAAATTGAAACCATTTCCTCTAAGATCTGGAACAAGACAAGGATTTCCACTCTCTCCTATCTTATTCAACACTGTGATTGAAGTCCTAGCCAGGACAACTAGACTAGAGAAAGAGATCAAAGGGATAGACAGGCAAAGAAGAGGTCAAATTATCTTTATTTGTGAATGACATGGTATTTTACCTAAAGGACCCCAAAACCTCATCTAGAAAACTTTTAGACCTAATTAACTCTTTTAACAGGATACAAAATTTACACTCAAAAATCAGTAACCTTACTTTACACTAACTGTGAGCAGGAAGAGGAGGAAATTAAAGCTACAATCTCTTTCATGATAGCCCACCAAAAATGTAAGTATATAGGAACCAACCTAGCCAAAGATCCTGCAGATCCCTACAACAACTTTAAAACACTAAAGATTTAATGCAATCCCCATCAAAATTACAATGACAAACTTTATAGAAATAGAAAAAATGATCAAAAAGTTCATGTGGTAACACAACAGACCACATACCATCAGAACATTCTTAAACTGCAAAACTACTGCAGGTGGGATCACAATCCCTGATTTTAAACATACAACAGGGATGTAGAAGCAAAAACAGCTTGTTACTGGCACAAAAACAGGCCTGAAGACCAGTGGAGCAGAACAGAGGACCCAGAGATACACCAACACATCTATAGCCAATATGATTTTCAACAAAGGAGCACAGCAGGCAAATTGGAGAAAGGATAGCCTTTCATCAAATGGTTCTCAGAAAATTGAATATCCACTTGCAGAAATTTGAATACAGACCTACACCTCTCAATATGCATGAGAGTTAACTCAAAATGGATAACAGACCTCAATATAAAACCAGAAACCTCAAATTTACTGGAAGAAAAGATAGCTAATGTGCTCCAACATATAGGCATAGGAAAGGATTTCATTAATAAGACTCCAATTGCTCAAGAAATTGCAAAAAGAATAGATAAATTGGATTATATGAAATTACAAAGCAGCTAGGGAAAAATGCCAACTGACTTTCAAAGGAAATCACATGAAAATAATCGTGGACTTCTTCAAATCAACATAGAAAGCTAGATAACAGCAGAGGAAACAATCAACAGAGTTCAGGAAGTCCCCACTGAATTAGAGAAAATCTTTCCATCTTATACATTGGACAGAGGACTAATTTCCAGAATTTACAACGAACTCAAGAAAGCAACTCCCAAGACAACAAATAATCCAATACACAAGTGGGCAAAGGAACAGAATAGACAGTTCTCAAATGAAGAAGTTCATAAGGCCATGAAACAAACACATGAAAAAGTGCTCAATATCCCTAGTCATTAGGGAAATGCAAATCAAAACAACTCTAAGATTCTACTTTATTCCAGTATGAACGGTCAGGATGAATAAAACAAATAACAATAAATGCTGGTAAGGTTATAGAGAAAAGGGAACACTCTTACACTTTTGGTGGGTCTGTAAATTGGTTCAACCACTTTGGAAATCAATACAGAGATGCCTCAGAAAACTAAAGATAGAACTGCCATATGACCTAGTTATACCACTACTGGGGATGTACCCAAAGGGAGAGGAGTCATCATACCACAGAGACACCTGCATCTCCATATTCAATGCAGCACTTCTCACAATAGTAAGGATATGGAATCAACCCAAGTGCCCATCAAGGGAAGAATGGATAAAAAATTATGGTATGTATACACAATGGAATACTGCTCAGCAATTTAAAAAAAATGAAATAAGTCATTTGCAGCAAATTAGATGGAATTGGATAACATCATCTTAAGTGAATGAACACAAGCCCCAAAGCAGAAATACTATATGTTCTTGCTCATGTGTGGGAGCTGAATCAAACTTAAAGGAAGGAAAAAATCCTATACATAAATTGAAACATAATTAAAAGCTCAATTAGCTTGGGAGGTGGAGGTAGGAGGATTGCAAGTTCGAGACCAGAGGTAGTCTGCATAACTTAGTGAGACTCTGTCTCAAAAAGTGAAAAATGGGCTGGGGGTGCAGCTCAGTGGTCCAGCACTTGCCAAGTATGCAAACGCGAGGCCCTGGGTTCAACCCCCAGTACCAGATTAAAAAAAAAAAAAGCTCAATTAAACTTAGCCTAATCGGGACAATTTAAGGAGTGGAAAGGAGGAGGGATGGATCTAGCAGGGGGACTCAATGATTGGAGAAGCCAAGAGGGTGAGGAGGGTCAATGAAGAGGAATGAAGGGGGAGAGGTCAATCTTGATGTAAACAGCACAACTTTATGAGTATGGCTGAATAAAAGGGGGAAGGTAGAAAAAAATACAACCTACTAGAATAGCTAAATTAAAAATAAATAATAGTAGTGATACTAAAGGCTGGCAATAATGAAAATAGACTAGATCATTCATCTAATACTGCTGAGAATGTAAAAGGTAGATCACTACAGAAAAAAGTTTGGATTTATATCAAAATCAGGATGCACATATATAGATAAATGTACTCACAAAAAGACATGCAACAAGAAAGGGACCATTGGTATGGGGTGGGGTTAGGGGAGAAGGGTCATGAGAGGGTAAGGGGGAAGTTATGTTAGCAATGTACAATGAAATGCATATATGGAAATGTCATAACAAAACCCATTAAGTTGTATATTAAAAATTACCAATAAAAACAAAAAAGAAAACCCTATGAGGTTTGCTATGACTTGGACCGACTTGATGGCACCTAACAACTTTAAAGAGGATTGGAAAAAATGAACACCCTTGACTTGCTCCTAATTTTAGAGGAAACATGTTCAGTTTTTCCTCATTCAGTATAATATTGGCTATCATATTGTTGTATATAGCATTTATTATATGGAGAAAAGAGCCTTCTCAGTTTCTTCAGGAGTTCTATTATGAAAGGATGCTGGATTTTATCAAAGGCTTTTTCTTCATTTATTGAAATGATCATGGAGCACCAAGACCTTAATAAGATAAATACCATATTATGAGACATTTAAGCATTAATTTGGCCAACAGAACAAAACATTCCCTGACAGTGTGCCATGCCCAGAACTATGGTAGTGCTTCTCTGCTATTCATAAGGTTTCTGAAGGATAATGGTTTAGGGATTGTTTGGGGAGTGCACTGCCAGGTCCTTTTCCCATTTTTATGGTGCTAAGGATTGAACTCAGAACCTCAGAAAGCACAGAGCAGCACTCTACCAACTGAGCTAAACCCAATCGCAGAAACAAAGTTGTTATTTCTGTTAGGCACCATAGAGTGTGTGTCCAACTCATAGAGACCCTATGTACAATAGGCAAAATAGAATTGTTACTGCTTCTCTGCTATTCATAGGGTTTTCAATGGGTGATTGTTTTTTGTGAGTGGGTTCCCAAGTCCTTCTACAAAGCCTATAGTACCTGATGTACCCAGGCTGTTTCCCATACAAATACTAACCAGGCTTGACCCTGCTTAGCTTCTGAGATCTGACAGGCTCAGACGCCATAGTGGTATGCCTGCAGGTAGAAACAAAGTAAATATTATCAAATCCAGGGTTAAGTAAACCATGATACACCAATATCTATACCACAGGGCACTTACATTAAAAATTATGTGATTTGGATATATAACAATTAAATTAGAAATATTTTCATGATGTGTCAAAAACAATCAAGCATTATGCAGAAAAGTCCCATTCATATAAAACAGAAAACAAAAATACATAGGTGTGTTATTGTGTGTGAATGCATTTGTAGGTAGTTAGATATCCATGGAGTACTCAATGCAAGTCCATCAGAGTTAACTTTTGTCATTAGAAGCACAAGGGGCAGGAGACTCCAGGAATGCTGGAAAAGAATGTATATGAAATAAAATTATTCAACATACTTTGACAGATTCCTTTTTTTTTTCTTTTTTGAGGTACTGGGGGTTGAACCCAGGGCTTGCATGCTTTGCAAGTGCTGTAGCACTGAGCTGCACATCCAGCCTATTCTTTTACTTTTTGAGACAGGATCTCACCAAATTGTGCTGACTGCCTCTGGTCTTGAACTTGTGATCCTCCTGCCTACCAAGTTGCTGGGATTACTGGAGTGCGCCACTATACCCAGCTGACAGATTCTTATTTTAAAACTTCTGTGAATTCAGTAATAAAGGCCCATAATTAAGAAGACATCCAAACACAAAATTGGAAGAAAATTTTTCCAGTGTGGAGCAAATAAAATTGGTTACATTCCTTAGCAATGAACCCCTGACACGTCTGTCAGTTTGCCACACTGTGGGGGCTTGTGTGTTGGAATGAGGCTGAAAGCTATACCACTGGTATCTCAGATACCAGCAGGGTTACCCATGGTGGACAAGTTTCAGCTGAGCTTCCAGACTAAGATGGACTAGGGAGAAGGCACTGGCAAGCCACTACTCAAACAACTAGCCCTTGAAATCCCTAAGGATAGCAAAGAAACACTGTGAGATATAGTGCCAGAAAATGAGGCCCCAGGTTGGAAGGTAGTCAAAAGGCTGCTGGGGAAAAGTTGCCTCCTCAAAGTACAGTCTACCATGATGATGGAAATGGAATAAAGACCCAGGGACATCAATTTGCTGATGTGGCATGACTCAAAATGAGGAGAAACAACTGTAAACATCCATTAATAATTGGAACATGTATTGTATGTAGAATGAATCTACGAAAATTAGAAATCATTAAAAGAGAAATGGAGCACATAAATATTGACATTCTAGGCATCAGTGAGCTAAAATGAACTGGCATGGGCCATTTTGAGTCAGATAATCGTAGAGTTTACTATGCGGGGAATGATAAACTAAAGAGAAATGGGGTTGCATTCATCATCAAAAAAGACATTTCAAGATCTTTCCTGAAATACAATGTTGTCAGTGATGGAATAATATCCACATGTCTACAAGGAAGACCCATTAATATGAATATTATTCAAATATATGCACCCACCACTAGGGCCACAAATGAAGAAAGGAAAGATATCTACCAGCTTTTGCAACTGGAAATAGATCAAACATGGAATCAGGACATACTGATAATCACTGGTGGAAACAAAAAAGTTTCAGTAGTTGGAAAATATGGTCTTGGTGACAGAAATGAAGCTGGAGACTGGGTGATAGAATTTTGTCAGACCAATGACATTTTCACTGCAAATACATTTTTTCAACAACATAAAGGGAGACTATACACATGGACTTCACCAGATGGAACATACAGGAATCAAATTGACTACATAAGTGGAAGAGACAATAGAAAAGCTCTATATCAAATATCAAAACAAGACCAGGTGCTGACTGTGAATCAGACAATCAACTTCTCATATGCAAGTTCAAACTGAAGCTGAAGAAAATTAGAACAAGTATAGGAGAGCCAAGGTATACCCTGACTATATCCCACCTGACCTCAAAGACCACCTCAGGAATAGGTTTAATGCATTAAACACAAATGATTAGAGACCAGACAAGTTGTGGTATGACATAAAAGATATAATTTAAGAAGGGAGCAAAAAGTTGTTAAAAAGACAAGAAAAAAAGAAAAGACCAGATTACTTGTTAAAAGGGACAGTGGAACTTGCCCTTGAATATTGATCAGCCAGAGTAAAGGGAAGACATGATGAAGTTAAGGATCTAAACAGAAAATTTCAAAAGGCAGCTCAAGAAGACAAAGACAAATACTATAATGATGTGTGCAAAGAGCTGGAGGCAGAAAACCAAAAGGGAAGAACATGCTCTGGGTTTGTTAAGCTTAAGAAAGTGAAGAAAAAATTTATGCCTCCAGTGGCAGTAGTGAAAGATTCTACAGGGAAAATGTTAAATGATGCAGGAAACATCAAAAGAAGATGGAAGGAATACACAGAGTCAATATACAAAAGAGAATTGGTAGATGACCAACCATTCCAAGAGGCTGCATATGAAAAGGAACCAATGGAATTAAATGATGAAGTGGAAGCCACCTTGAAAGAACTGAAGAAGCACAAGGCTCCAGGAACTGAGGGGATACCAATAGAGATGTTCCAACAAACAGATGCAGCACTAGAGGTGTTAACATCTTTATGCCAACAAATTTGGAAAACAGCTACCTGTCCAAATGACTGGAAGAGATCCACATTTGTGCCTGTTCCCAAAAAAGGGGATCCAACTCAATGTGGAAATTATCAGACAATATCATTAATGTCACATGCAAGCAAAATTTTACTAACGATCACTCAAAAGCAACTGCAGAAGATTATAGACAGGGAATTACCAGAAAATCAAGTGGGATTCAGAAGAGGGCGGTGAACCAGGGACATCATTGCTGATGTCAGGTGGATATTAGCTGAAAGCAGATAATATCAAAAAGATGTCTATCTATGTTTTATTGACTATGCAAAGGCATTTGACTGTGTGGATCACAATAAATTATGGATAAAACTTTGGAAAATAGGAATACCAGAGCACCTAATTGTACTCATGACAAATCTGTACATGAACCAGGAGGCAGTTGTTCGAATAGAACAAGGAAACACAACCTGGTTTAAAGTTGAGAAAGATGTGCATCAGGGCTGTATACTTTCACCATATCTCTTCAATTTCTATGCTGAGCAAATAATCCGAGAAGCTGGACTTTATGAGGAAGAACATGGCATCAGGATTGGAGGAAGACTCATTGACAACCTGTGTTATGCAGATGACACAACTCTCCTTGCTGAAAATGAAGATTTAAAACATTTATTGATGAAGATTAAAAATCACAGCCTTCAATATGGGTTGCCACTAAACATCAACAAAACAAAAATCCTTATGAATGGGCCAGTATGCAGCTTCACCATAAATGGAGAAATGATTGAGGTTGTCCATGATTTTGCTTTGTTTGGCTCTATAATCAACACCCATGAAAGCAACAGTCAAGAAATCAAAAGATGAATTCCCCTAGGAAAAGCTGTAGCAAAAGATCTCTCTAGAGTATTGAAAAGCAAAGACATCACTTTGAAGACGAAGGTGCATTTGACTCATGCTATGGTATTTTCAGTCGCATCACATGGTTGTGAAAGTTGGACATTGATCAAGGGAGGCAGGATGAGAATTGATCCTTTTGGATTATGGTGCTGGAGAAGTCTATTGACTATACCATGGACTGCCAAAAGAGCCAACAGATTTATCCTAGAAGAAGTGCAACCAGAGTGCACCTTGGACACAAGAATGGCTAGACTGCATCTTACATATTTTGGACATGTAGTCAGGAGAGATCCGTGCCTGGAGAACGACATCATGTTTGGGAAAGTGGTAGGTCAACGAAAAACAAGAAAACCCTCCACCAGATGGATTGTCACAGTGTCTGCAACAATGGATTTAAATATAAATAAGATCGTGTGCCTGGCACAGAATCAAGAAGTGTTTCGATCTGCTGTACCTAGATTCAACTTAAGGGCACCTAACAACAACAACAATAAGCAATGAATATTTCAAAATTAAGTTGAAACACACACACACACATGTGTGTATTTTTTTTTTCTTTGCAGTACTAAGGATTAAACCCAGGCCCTCATACTGGCATGGTTTGCAAGTGCTCTACCACTGAGCTGCACCCCTAGGCCATTTTTTCACTTTTTGAGACAAGGTCTCTCCAAATTACACATACTGCCTCAGTTCTTGAACTTGCGATCCTCCTGCCTCTGCCTCACAAATCTCTGGGATTACAGGCTTGCACCACCTCACCAGCTTATAATGTATTTTATATTGTACATATAAGTTTGTATAGGAATAATGATGCAAACTACATGAACTTTATACTTAGAATAATTAAAATAAAACAGTGCCAGAGAAAAGCTTAGTTTTCTTATGTTCTTTTAAATTTATGCCTTCAAACACCATCAATTTGTAAGTTATGGAGAAAGAGTTCAGCAAATCAATATTAAATTCTCCCACAAAAGCTTTTATTTCATATGAAATTATCAAAATTCCACATCTACCAGAGTTACACTTAATTTAAACTACTTCACATGGTTTTATACTCAGAATATGACAAATCAACTTATGTATAAATATGGTGTGGAGAAACACATGCAACCATATGCAAGTTTATATCCAACATAATTATTCTACTAAATGAATACAGTGAGATGAATTGAGTCCATTCCTAGTTGACAATTACAACATATGAAGTAATTGTACTGCCAAATTACATTGATCTAAAATTAAATAAAAATGATTTGGACTTTTTTGATACAGGAGAAGGAGAGAGAGAGGGAGGCAGGGAGAGAGAAGGAGAGAGGGAGAGGGAGGTACAAGGGAAGAGGGAAGGAGAGAGGGAAGGGGAGGGAAGAAAGGAGACAGGGATGGAGGAAGGGAGGGAGGGAGCGAGGGAGGGGGAGAGAGAGAGAATGAATGAGAATTATCTCAGTGCTCAAAATGAAAACGAAGTGTCCTTGTCTTAATAACATAAAACAAAGGCAATTTGTATTAGTAAGAATGAAACTTAAAAAGTTTCCATTTTTGTTTTTATCCTGCAAAATGTGTACCAACTAAACCTAGATTGGTGATAAGTGAAAACATTTATCCAGCATGAATTTAGATTTGAGCAAGAATATTTTTTCATCAGGATATAAGATGACCTCTTAAAATCAAAATTTCTTCTTCCTAAGATGCAAATTTTAAAATATTCTAAGTACTCCTATGTTAAATTTACATTTTATCCACTTAGAACAGTGTGAATAAAGAATATTTCATCAAAGACCAAAAACAAATGTTGACAAGGATGTGGAGAAAAGAGAACCTTTGCATACTGTTGGTTGAAATGTAAATTAGTCAGTTACTATGGAAAGGACTATGGTTGTTGCTCAAAAAATTAAAATAGAACTAATATATGATCCAGCAATACTACTATTGGATATATGTCCAAAGAAAATAAAATCAGTGTATAGAAGAGACATTTGAACTCCATATTTATGGCAGCATTATTCACAATAGCTGAGAAATGGAAACAACCCAAGAGCCTATCAAGTTATCAATGGACAGAGAAAATATAGTACATACACATAATAGAATATTAGTCAATAATAAAAAAAGAATGAAATCCTGTCATTTGTGACCACATAGATGGACTTGGAGATCATTATGTAAGCAATATCTGTCAGGCACAGAAAGGCAATTACCACATATTCCTACTGACATGTAGAATCTAAAACCTTTGATTTTGTAGAAGTTGAACTACAATAGTATTTACCACAACCACATAGTTAGATAGGGACAAGAAGTTCTGATGTGCCCTTACAAACTAGGATAACTATAAATAACAATGGACTTTACCTTTCAAAAAGCTAGAGGGATAGATTATGAAAGCTTTCACCATAAACAAATGATAAATATTTGAAGGGATGGATGTGGTTAATGTGATTTCAATGCTGTAAAAATTATATATATTGAAACATAACATGGTACTTCATTAATATGTACAATTTTTATGTTTTATTTATCACTTAAAAATAGGTTAAAAAATTAGTCAAAGTAGAGTAAAAGTAAATGATGCCAAGTGAAATGAGTAGGTTGAGTGGAGATTCTGGTGGTTGGAAAGTGCATCTCCATCCAAAGTCTCTACTGCTGTTCAGTTCCATAATTTATTGTCAGGCAGTTGCCATGGAGAACAATATTGGAACTTGAACCAAACAGAAAAATGTGTATCTTTACACACACATATTAAAGTATCTTCTGATATATTGAACAGGGCTGGGGTTTAGCTCAGTTGGTACAGTGCCCCTCTACAGTTTCCGAGGCCCTGGGTTTGATTCCCAGTACTGCAAAAACAGGAAAAGGGTGTGGCAATCCCCAAACAATCAGCCATTGAAAACCCTATGAGGGTTGCCATGAGTTGGACCCAACTGGATGGCTCCTAACAACAAATATATTGAACTATGTGGAAAAATTTATGAAAAGCCCTGCAAAAAAAAAAAAAAAATCCTTGATGATATTTTTTAAAACAGCATAAACCTAATAGGATTCAGGAAGTATTTAAAGCACTTCCTTCAGTCAGAAATAATTATAATACTGAGTTCATAAAATGAAGGTTTATATTGACTATTAATGCCAACATTAATGAAACATATTTACTTAACAAATATCATATAGCTTATATTTTAAGTCTTTGCTGCAAATGTCCAGGAGTGCTGACCAAGGGATGAAAAAATCCACTCCAAACTAAGAGTTAGTGTAAGGCGAGAGTGAGGCACCAGTGTCTGATTGGGAACACTGCAATCCCAAGTTAATGTCTCAGTCTGTTTTTATTATAGTCTTATGGTAACATCAAAACATTCTTAAGAGTCAGGGGAGGTTGAGGGTTAATGTATACTTTAAAAATCAACCAAGGTCATGTGAGATAAGGTGTGGTTATTATCTATGTCAGTGTGTCCTGCCCATTGTATGTAGGTTGAGGAAGCATTGCACTTAGGTAGAGTTTCATTAAAGGTCAAGGAGATGGCAGGAAGCAGGCCTTTAGGCTTGGGGAGTTCTGAGGGCTAGAGTCTTCCCCTGCAGACAGCTGGAGCCTTCAGGCAACCATTTTTCCTCAGAGTTTCTCCTGTCATTGGGCCATGTCTTCTACTACATTTGATAACTTGCATCCCAAAGTTAAGCATTTATGCCACAGGCTCAAAATGCATGGTTTTATACTGTGGACATGACAAAATAACTTAATAAAAACTGTATGGAGAAATGCATGTAACCATATGTGAGTTTATATCTAAAATAATTATTTTACTAAATTAGTTCAGGGAGTTGAATTTTTCACCTTTAAAAATGAGGGTGAAATTTCTACATGAGATTTATGCACATGGTCTCAATATTTTATGCTCATAAGTTAAATTCCTATGAGACTTATTTGGAAAGTTAATCATTAAGCAAAAGAACAAAACAAACAAACAAATAAACAAAAACATTTTTTCAGTGTTTTCCAAGTGATCCCTCCTCTGGGAAGAAGACTAGGTTTATATTGGAATACCATTTCTGTGGAGTTGGAGGTAGCAATAAAAATATTGCATACCTGAAACTAGTCCAATTTGTACAAGGAACTCAGAAGTTCATGAAACAGAATTGAGTTAAAGGACTAGAAAAGAACCAAATGGCTCTAGTCAGAAGAAAGAAGAATTGGAATAAAAACCATCCAAAGAGACAAAACAATATCAAATTGGTATCCTGAAAGGAAGAATGGTGTGAGATACAAGGCAGAGCTATTGCCTATACATTTCCCTGTGGGTGAACGATTTAATGAGTATATTCTTTTAAAAAATAGCTAGCATGAGTTTTATTAAAATAGTACCTGCCTTCATTCAGAGAGGGTCTCTAATAAATATTTTTTAAATATGAAAGTTCAAGTCATGTAAAGAGTAAAGCTTTTTTATATGTGAAAAATAGGTACTGGCAGAGCAAAACATGAGTGGGAGAAGAAAACACACAATGGGTTTTTGATGTTTCAATTATAAAATGAGGTTTAAAATTCTATTTATTCCCTGAATAAATATTTGCTAAATGTTTATTGTGTGGATTACATGTTAGCTGGCACGGTACAAGACCAATTAAATGGTGGTTATAACAAATGATCTCTAAACATCAAAAATGCATATTAACACACCAAATCACAATTCCACTGCCAGCAATATATTACAAAAGAAAAAATGTGGGAGTTTCATGTTGAGTAGATTCAATCCTTTTCCTGCATTACCACAGTGACAGAATATTTTCTCATAAGGAAGCTATTTAACAAATTCATACTAGTATATTGTAATTAGATCAAGTCAATCTTTGTTTTTTGTTGTTGTTTTGTTTTTATCTCTAGTGTCCAAATATGGACTTTGGTAAAAATATATCAAGAAAAAAATCATGACTTTTATAATCTTCCAACTCTAAATGAGTATATAAGAATCATGAATACCAAAGCACAAACATTCATTGATTAGCATATTTTATACCACATTTTTGTAATAGAACTGAGATTGGCTTTTAAAAAAAACATGGCATTTGTTGTTGTTAGGTGCTGTGGAGTCCAACTCATAGTGACCCTTGAAGGGCTTTCAAAGGCTGATTGTTCTGGGGTTACTTTGGGAGTGGATTGCCACAACCTCATCCCACTTTTCCAGTGCTGGAAGTAGCCCACTAAGTGGCATGTGATCGATTTAAAAATATGCTAGAAGATTTTTTTTTCTTTTTGCAGCATTTAGGCATTGAATCCAGGGCTTTAAGCTTCCATGCTTTGCAAGTGCTATACCACTAAGCTGTACCCCCAGTCCATTTTTTTTAACATTTTATTTTGAGACAGGGTCTCTCTAAGTTACAGAAGCTACCTCTAGTACCAAACTTGTGATCCTCCTGCCTCTGGCTCCCACATCACTGGGATTACAAGTGTGAACAACCATGCCCAGCTGCCAGAAGAATTTAAACATATAAAGTTATGTTTTGCTGAGAATAACACCCAATTCAAACAATTCAAACTAAGACAAACAGTAAATATAAAATGACAAAGCTGCTAAATGAAAGTGCTTTGGGACAATGTTTTTATAAGTTGACTTTTCATGATGACAATAAAGTAGAAATCACAAAACAGAATATTAAAACAACACTGGATAATAGAATTAGATTCACAATGTTTTCAAATGTTAGTGCATGTGGAATACTTATTACATACTCATCATGAAAATGAAACTATACCAGAACTTTCTAAACACTAATAAGAAAATATCTGATGTTGCACATTAAATTCAGCATGTAGCTGACATTTTCTTCCTCATTTACAAAGATAATTACCAATATCTGATTAGTAGTATTTGATTATTAATTAATTAATTAATTTATTTATTTTTCCTATGACAATGACTTCAGTGACTCCTCCTCAGGATCTCACAACCAATTCAACTGGTACTTATAATTCAATTGGATTAAGGCTGTGGTATGTGAAGTTAAGAATAAAATCTTTCACAAAATTATAAAATGAGATTTATTTAAATAATTAGATAACTCAAATGTGTCATATTTATCTTGTATTTGAATTTATACAGATCTGAAAATGAATGTAGAATGGTAGAACTGGGATTACAAGTGTGAACCACCATGCTCAGGGGCCAGAAGAATTTAAACATATAAAGTTATGTTTTGCTGAGAATAACACCCAATTCAAATAATTCAAACTAAGCAAATAGTAAATATAAAATGACAAAGCTGCTAAATGTCTCCATATTAAATTGCACCCAAAGTCAACACACAACAAAATTTTTTTGACTATTAATTATATTTTTCAGTTAACTGAAACTAAAATTAATTCTCAGAATTTTAAACAAAAAATTCACAGGAAAGTAATAGATAAAAATTATTGAGCTAGAGTGGATATAAGAGGACAATGATCCTATACTTTTAAAGATCTCTTTACATGCAGAATTCTAATATTTATAAGCCACTTTGGGGAAACAGAGTGGACTATCCAAAGTGGGACATAAGAGTTTGCCCTAAAGTTTATACTTTCGTTGCTCTCTGACTGCTTGATGCTGAGCAAATCAGTTTCTCAGCAAATCTCTATTTGCAGCACCCACTGGGAATACCTAGGCTGTGGGCAAATAGTACATGCGCAAGGTAAGGTTAGCCAGGATACCTATTTAGGAAAAAATAATAATAATTTTCAAAAGTAAACAATGTCTCATAATTTTCATTTTGATAGTGTTCTCCCACCAATTTTGAGGTTACAAGGTTGTTGTTGTTGTTAGGAGCCTTCCAGTAGAGTCCAACTCATAGAGACCCTATGTACAGCAGATCCAAACACTTGCCAATTCTGTGCCAGGCCAACGATCTTATTTATGTTTAAGCCCATTGTTTCAGCCACTGTGTCAATCCATCTGGTGGAGGGTTTTCCTCTTTTGCGTTGACCTGCCACTCTCCCAAACATGATGTCCTTCTCCAGGGATTGATCTCTCCTGACATGTCCAAAATATGTAAGATGCAGTC